>CM068830.1:121171803-121341803 GCA_028554795.2 Sinohyriopsis cumingii | reverse complement strand
AATAATGAGTATACAATTGTCAGAAGAGGAACGTAAGTATCTTGCTGGTGTGTACACATGGGTGAGGTCGGATAGGTATGTTGGACTAGAGTCCGTCAGTGACACGTAGCACAGAGAACAAATTTTGTGTTTGATTCTGGATCGAATGGATAGCCAGTGTAGGGTACAGAGCAGCGGGGAGGTGTGCTCTGATCGTGGTACTCTAAGTATGATCCGAGCAGCTGTGTTTTGAACTTTTTGAAGTTTCTGGAACAGATATTGAGATGAACCAGACAGAACTGAGTTACAATATATATATATATATATATATATATATATATATATATATATATATATATATATATATATATATATATATATATATATATATATATATATATATATATATATATATATATATATATATATATATATATATATATATATATATATAGATAGATAGATAGATAGATAGATAGATAAAAACTTAGCGTGAAGACATAAGTAGTGATTAGAAAATATCATAGTCCAGACTTGAAAGTGGGGAGGTGTGCTCTGATCGTGGTACTCTAAGTATGATCCGAGCAGCTGTGTTTTGAACTTTTTGAAGTTTTTGGAGTAGATATTGAGATGAACCAGACAGAATTGAATTGCAATCGTCCAGTCTTGAAAATACTAATGAACACACATGTGTTTTAATGGCATTAACTGAAAGATACTTGCGAATGGAGCTGATGCATCTCAGCTCAAGATATGCAGCCTTGCATATGTTCATGACATGTTGGTGCAATGTGAGAGTACTGTCCAGAGTAACACCTAGGTTTCGTACTGATTGTGTGAATGTAATGTTGGTGTTGCTGATATTTATTGTTTGAAGTAAAGGATGTGAATGAGAAAGTCTTTGTTTTGTGATCAGAATGGCCTCGGTTTTATCATCATTCATATGCAGCTTGTTCAATGTCATCCATGATTTCACATCAGAAATGCACCTCTCTACACCTTGGATGGTAGCATCAACTTCAGTTGGGTGGCTAGATTTGTATATTTGGGTGTCATCAGCGTACAGTTGGTGAGACACTGGGTGATGATCAATGGCACTTGAGGGCGACTGAGTGTATAGAATGAAGAGAACAGGTCCAAGAACAGACCCCTTTGGAACACCACAACATAGATCAACTCGGCTGGAGTTTATTCCATTTGCAGACACAGTTTGTGTCCTGTTGATCAAGTAGGACTTGAACGACAGTAAGGCTGTATCATGAATGTCAAATACATGATGGAGACGGTGAAGTAATATCATGGTCTATTGTGTCAAATGATGCAGACAAATCAAGGAGGGTGAGGACTGTAATCTTTCCGCTATCCAAAGCAGAGAGAATGTCATTAACAACCTTTAGAAGAGTAGTTTCAGTACTGTGGAAAGGGCGATATGCAGATTGTACATTGCTAAAAAGACTGTTTGAATTCAGATGAGATACAAGCTGGGATGGAACAACCTTTTTCTAAGATTTTTTATATGAATGGGAGATTAGAAACTGGGCGGTAGTTCTTTAAATCGTTATGGTCTAGTGTTGGTTTCTTCAGCAGAGGCTTTACAATGGCAGTTTTGAAAATTGATGGGAATTCCCCGGATGAGAGAGTGAGGTATTAATAACATCAGTTAGTGAAGGCAATACTGGATCTAAGCACTTAAGCAGCAGTGATGTTGGAATTGGATCAAGTTCACATGACTTTGGTGCACTCTTCATCAGGATTGTACGTACGAAATCCATAGAGACAGGTTCAAATGCTGCTAATGGTTGCCGCTCAAATTCTGTATCCCAACTGTATGGTGACAACGAGTCAATTGAAATTGTGGTATCAAGCTTATCTCTAATGATTTATACTTCGTCACGGAAGAAATTTGCAAACATGTCCGGAAGGTCGACTGGAGAGAAGATAATTGGAAGGGGTGTATATTTGTTCTTTGCAGCTGTTAGTGTAGTGGGCTGATTTCGCTGCATGGACTATATTTGTGACATTCTTCTTAGCGGCTTCATAGATTTACTTATGAACAGTGAGTCTGGTGGAAGGCCAAAGCCTTTCAGCTTTACGGCGGTCTCTTTTAGCGGTGTGAAGCTGGTCCCTAACACTGCTATACCATGGAGAACACTTTTGAATTGATACTCTGCACTTGGTAGCTGGGGCATGTTTGTCGAGCAATGAATGCAGGCAGTTATCAAGTTGTTCTGCTGTAGGAGGTAAGCAAATTGTTAGGTTTGCTTGGATGTCATGCATTAGTTTGGTTCTATTTATCATACAGAGGTTTCTCTTAGTAGCAGATAAAGGTGGAGGGTTAGGGACTAATACGTCAAGATGGCATATAATGCAGAGGTGATCTGATGGAAGTTTATAGGATACCAGGGAGGACCGTAGAATGTTATCGTCAGGTTTATGAAGAATCCATTCTAAAATGTGACCATGTTTATGGGTGAGTTGGTTTAACTGACTGTTTGAGGTTGAAAACGTTAATGGAATCGAGGAGTTTTTATGTGTTTGGGTTTCCGGGACAGTCAAAGCGAAAGTTGAAATCTCTAAGAATAATCAGGTTGCCACCTATCGAATTTCCATACTCCAGGAGATTCGGAAACTTCTCCAAAAAAGAGAGATTCAGTCAGCTTGTTTTTTCTACTAAGAGCAGGGCGGTATAGGCAGAAAAAATGGACTGACCTTTTAGCTAGTTCAAACGATGTGTGGTCGAAATTGAATGTTGTGGTGTGGTTAAGACATTTGATCATGGAGTTCTTTGTGATGACAGCAATTCCACCTCCGCGAGAGTTACGGGGGAACAACTTGATGGAGTTATTTGGGTGTTAGATCCGCACACTTGGGCTCATCGCCCGATGTTTTTAGCCATGTTTCTGTCAGGAAAAAGACGTCAATATTCTGGTCGTTGATAAAATTAACTATTTCTGTGCGCGTTTCCGGTGGTTCTACTGATTGGGCATTGAATCTCTTGGTTTTCCTGTAGTTCTACTGATATGGCATTGTATCTCTTGGTTAGTTGACACATAGGTTGACGATTTAATAGGGATTTGAATTAGGTTATCTAAATTAAAGGTCGAATTTTTAAATTGTTGAGCCGAAAAGGGCATAAGGGAGATAACTGGAATTCTTCTTCCTGTTCTACGCCGGCCAGCTTTGAAACAACGTTTCTTTTATCGCTTCTGTTTACATTTAGGTAATGATGAATGTAGTCCCAGTTCGTGTAGTCTAGAGCACAATGTACTGTGGAGATCCAAGGAGTGGTCATTTAAAGCAATTAATGAGGGTCCATCATAGCATAAACGGGTTGACTGGCGAGTATCACGTGATGGCGGTTTGTTCAAATGGAAGTTGTAGCAGTGGAGAGAGACATCTGAGAAAAAGTCTAATTGTTCTCGTTTCCAAATAAACGAGATGAAGAAACTCATACGAACTGAACAGCCAATACATAATGAACACTATAACGTAGACGAAGACATGCAACAAGCACAAATATCATGAAAACGGCACAAAAACAGAACAGCTGCATCAAGCCGGTTAAACGATAGCGGTCATCTTGAATCCAATATATATCCTGTTAATCTATATATCATGAGGCCAGACGAACTATCATGGGTATCTTCTGGTGGGCAGGACACACTCTTTGTTATCATTGTGGCCTGAATGGCTTTATTGCTAACATTTGCATGTAAATGGGCAACTGGCTCAGCCATTAGCCCAAGCTGTGATATTTTGTATAGATCCACATTGCTATACAAGCCTTGCAGGCAATAATGAAGCGCAGTAGTATATTCCAGAGTGTCTTTATAATGGCTTATTTTCCATTCTCGTTTTATTTTTATTTCATAGAGGGATGAGATGTTCAGTGACCATTGTCAGAGATTTTGAGTGTTTCCTTCACAAAAGAACATTACTGAATTTATTGGGTAGACATATGTTGAATATACAGCACTGACACACTGTTGTTTTCCTCTTTAATGTCCCATTTCATTCGAGTTAAAGTGGTTTAATTGTGTCTCATTTAGTCTTCATGCCCAACCATGAACAGTGCACTTGTTCTGGTTTCAATGCAGGTCCTGTGGTTACATCACCGAGTCCATATGTCAATATTGACGAGTTTAGGTAATTCCTACCAGTTTTCTCCTGTTTTTCCTCCAGCGATATTGATATTAATAACTTCCAGTATTTACGGAATACTAGAAGTCTCATGTTTTGAAAGCTCAGTGTTATTCATCTGGTCGTCAGGAGCTTGTTCTCTCTGCCACGCTGCGATTTACGTGGTATGGAAAGTGTTTCCGAAATCTAGATTTGACGTCTCTATTGTCCGCTGGGAAGTAAACAAATCGTCCTTGTATCAAGCTAGCTGGGATTAGAGTTCCGTTTTCACGGTCCATAATCTCTAATGTTGTCTCGGCCACTGTTGTGACAATCTGCAGGACTTCTCTGCAGCTAACAAAGTGATAAAATCACTTTGGCCTAACTCCACAAGTTACTTTGATCCAGTAGCAATCCGAAGCCAAGGTACTTTGGAGTCATGTTCGTCCCCTACACCTGCTATATACAAGAGCCTTCGCAATAATAACCACCTGGGTCTTTGTGGAATTCCTGCTTATCACAATCCTGTCCCTTGGGGGTGCTTCAAAAAGTGTCAAGGTACTTAACAATAAATAGATGAGTGAACACTCCACGGAACAAAGGCTATTCGTTCGCAATTTGTTGTATGAAGAATGGCACTATATCTAATCACAGTTTCAATGCTACACGGGTCATGTAGAGAAACCTATCTTCTTGTGACGGCAAGACAGGGATAATAGGTAATCCTTCATCCAATTCCTGATTATATGGTGCCATTTGGAGAAGGAATATCGCTGAAGTTTATGATACAAGTATTGTTTGCCTATCAAATGCAGCATGATCACGCAGTACGATAAATGAATAGACATTATTGATCAATGATTAAACGTTATCTTTAAATGTAGATTGCCGGCTGAGAAATGATCATGGAATTGCAATGCCTGCTTCATCGGCAATTTTTTTGTAGCGTAGTCCAGCTTTTTTGGGTTACAAACATTAGAATTATCTACAGAATGCTTAAATTTTGCGGATAACTTTCAGTCATACGGCGATAGAGATGACACGAAGAACCTATATGATACTTTGAAGACAGGATCATCTCCAATAGTGAACACTGACTGGACCTCCCTGCTCACCGACGAAGAAAATATATTTCAACAACGAGAAGCACAAGTCAATAACATCTTTAATCAACAATCAGCTATCAGTGAGGAGGTAATTACGTGAGTTCCTCTAGAGAAAATCAACATATCACTTCCTGATCCTCCAACGCTGACTGAAACTGGAGAAAACCATTGACATACTGTCAAATGGCAAAGCAGACGCTATACAAACAGTTATACAAAGCCGGAGACATGGCACATAAACTGACTGACCTATTTCAGTCAATTTGGATTCAAGCAGCTATATTAAAGGATTACAAGGATGCGTCCATCATCCACTTATTCAAGCGGAAAGACTACAGACAATCCTGCGACAATCAGCCAGGCATCTCCTTGTTGTCCATAGATAACAAAATCCTTTCCAATATCATTGAGCATCACAATCATCATGAGATCCTGCATGAAAGTCAGCGTGGCTCCATGAAAGGAAGAGGGATCGTATACATGATGTTCAGGACTCAACTCCAAGAGAAATGGCAGGAACAGAAAACCAACCTGCAAAAGACTTCGTCGATCTGGCAAAAATCATTTGACACAATCAGCTGTGAGTCCCTTCATGGTGATAGTTCAGTAATTCTAAGATGGCACGCTCACTCATATCGTGAATGGCGGCATCTGAACCATTATCAGTCACTAGTGGAATCAAGCAAGACTATGTGTTGGCCCCAACCCTCTTCAGGATGCCGTGCTTACTGATACCTTCCTTGACATAACATTTGGACCGACATCATATCCTGGACTGACAGTAAGATCTGCATTCTTAGGAGACTACAGGAGAAGAGAAAGAACAGGACGCGACTGTTCGTGTTCTTCTATTTGCTAACGACTCTTCCCTGAATGCAAAATCTTAGTCTGATATTCAACTGAAGGTGGGCTATTTCTTTACAGTTTGTGACAATTTAGGCCTCAAAATCAGTATCAAGAAGACAGAGGTGATGCACCAACGTCACCAGGAAAGCCAATAACAGTAAATTATCAAACCCTCCAAGCAGTACACTTATCCAAGCATCACAACATCACGTGCAGTCCACATCGATAATGAAAACAACTACGTAATTTCTAAAGCAATTGTGGCCTTTGACAGACAACGCTCAAATGTATGGTAGCACAGAGATATAAGTCGACCAAAAAATTTGAAAGTCAGCAAATCCGTTGTGTTGCTAACCTCGTTGTATGCTTGCGAAACCTTGACTGTTTACA
Source organism: Sinohyriopsis cumingii (assembly GCA_028554795.2). Lineage (NCBI taxonomy): Eukaryota > Metazoa > Mollusca > Bivalvia > Unionida > Unionidae > Sinohyriopsis > Sinohyriopsis cumingii. The sequence continues at coordinate 121,335,363 of CM068830.1, read as the reverse complement.
GATGCCATACTAAGAAGCTGCACGATTTTCACATGGGCTGCCTGAAGAAACCGATGAGCTTTTCACACGTGCCGGTATTCCAAGCATCCACACTCTGATGATGAAATCAAAGTTGATATGGGCAGGTCACGTCACCAGGATGTCAGAAGAGCGACAATCCAAGATCTTCTGCTATCGCAGGGAGGTCGGAAGAAACGCTTAACACTGACCCCGAGTCTTTGGAAGATCGCGCACAGGGTCGCTCCACCTGTCGCAATCTGATCCATACCTGGAACTACAGAATTTGAGCTGCCGAGAAATGTAGAGGCAGTGCAGAACCTGAGCAAAGTAAATCTGAGAACTGCTGTACGCTATTTATTGACAAGCAAAGTAAATCTGAGAACTGCAGTACGCTATTTATTGACAAGCAAATCCGAGCGGCATTAATTATCAAGTGTGCTATTACAGTTCAAAGCCTCGATTGGCCCAATGAGTCACTCAAGTAACTCAGAGGACGAAGAACGAGGCAAGAACACCATGGTCTTATCTCGCAAAGATCGATCGGGCTATAGTAAGAAATTATGGGTGTTTGAAGTTTCGCATGACGTGCATTTTGCTTATTTGTCGGCCCAACAACATCAAATTAGGTCGTGGCAAGCAAAATAATTGGTTTCAGTTTGCAAACATTTTCTAAAAAATCCTCAGGGATTCATGTTTCTTAGCAATTCTCCTAGTCCATCAAAGATAAAATGATTTAAGTCGCACATATCCAGCTTAGCAATTCAAATGAAGAGATGACTGCAGAGTATCGCAAGGGTCTGTCTGTCTGTCTATCATTGAGCGGCAGTTGCCCTTAATGGTCTTTAAAGACTAGAGAATAAACTTAACGGGTTTGTCTGCCACCGTGTACATTAAACATCATCACATAGTGTAAGCAATATATTTTCATCAATCTGGGGTTAGCAAGTAACTCCGAACTACATGTAGTTTTCGTTTATTTCGTTATTTTATTTTTAGACATTTTGCTGTCGTTTTTGTTGTACTTAATATATTAAAGATATCACACAGTGACTAATAACTAGTTTGTCTAATGTAACAAACAGAAAAAGCAGTTTATTTTAGGTATGGCTTCAGATATTTTTCTATATAAAAAAACTTGTATACAAGAAGTTGATGTTTTGAGTTATGCCTAATTAAATGTCAAGACTTAGTGACAATATCATGTTAATTTGCGCGTGTGTGTGTTAAGTACAGCAAAATAACAATTGCTCTCTTGCAAGAAAATATTGTTTCCGAGACTAAAATTACAAATAAATTTTATTGCAATATATATTTCTTATTATACTGTGTGGCCCATACATATCAGTGCGTATTAAAATCCCCTTTAGAACACTGTCGCTCTTTTAGTCAGTTATCATAAAAATTAACATAGCAAGCTGGCATCTACTCCCAACATATTGCCGATGGGAATTAATTTTATTTTCTGAAAGGCACACTGAGATTAAATCAGTAGATGCAATGGTAAAAATTTCACTGTTTTTTCATGTTACTGTGAAATGTTTATCATATTTTCCTGACATTTTATTTCAGTTATCAAACGACGATCTATCCATTACGAATTATATCAGTTGTTTTGCATGACCAGTGACAAATGAAAAACGATAACTTTACGTTTTGAGTGCTGTACTTATGCTGTTTGCGACCATGTATTGTTTATTTTTCTTGACTAAAATCGCAAAGTACGCTTATTTTGTTTACTTATGCAGATAGATAATAAACAAACAAAATCGTAAGAACGCTAAATTATCTACCACATAAACTGGAAAGGTCAAAAAATTAAATCAATGTCCTTAAAATATACAGTTTTACGTGCGTGATTATGTCTGTGTGATTGTTTGTAACAGTGTGATTGTGAATTTCGGATTTTAATTTCCATGGAAACTATGCGCATTTAAATAAGCCTTATTTTACAGTTTATTTTTGCTTCTCAACGTAAAAATAAACAATCTAGTAGAAGAATAGTAGCATCATCAACAACAACAACAACAACAAGAGAAATCAGTTACAAGTCATTTGTTGTTTGATGTAAGTGAACGAAAACAAAATACTAACAGTAATGTCCCTTTCAAGAAGATATTAATTAAATGTTTAGAGGAGGATAATGTCGAAGCTTGTTCAAAGAAAACATTGTGCAAATAAGAAGCAACCAGAGAGAGAGAGAGAGAAAGAGAGAGAGAGAGAGGGATAGAGATGTACATTACTACTTTTAAGATTATAAATATTTATTCAATATGTGGCTATTTTTGTTTCTAAGGTTGATAGATTGAAACTAGTTACTAAACATTCATATACAATCTTCCGTCAAACTTTGACACGAAGAGCATCCAAACATAAACGAATAAGTTAAACAACAAAATACATACCTAAAAAGCATTATATATTCCTTATACAGAAATTCATATTTACAGATTGTATCGGAATTCCACTAATTGCTAATCATATTTTTTTAAAATAAATTTAAACACTGAAATAATTTAATACAAAATGCTAGTTATCAGAAATACGAAAACCCTACATATACCATGATGCACATGCGCAAACACGATCAGAATACTAATATAAGAAATTATAGCGGTAAATCAAGTTTAAAATATGAAAATTAAAATTATGCACTGCCTTCAAAATATTCGTAGAAGTAATATACACGATTGCACACTAGCATTCGCAGACGTAAGAATATGTGAAAGTATTTAAACACGCACAAACTGTTTTAATTACAGCATGCAAAACAATATTTGTGAGTTAAAGTAGAAAGTCTGACACTATATAAGTTATTGCAGTAAAAAGTCCATATTTTATGCTTTCTCGTAAATCTTAGAATCGCAGTGCCCATTCTAGACCGTGATCGCACTGCCCATTCTATGCCGTAGCCATGAAGTCTGTGATTCATAGTGAGTTTTTGGGTTCTGCGGCAACGTTTTATTTGATCTTATAAACTTCTTCCACCTTCCGTTTCAAAATATGATTGCAATATTTAGGTAAGGCAAACTTTATCTTGCCAGACTAGTGATTAGATTTTTCAAAATTATTACAGATTTCAAGGTTCACAGCTGAAAGCTGGTTTTAATGAAAATGAATGAACTGATGAAGTTCGTCATGTCTGAGATTTAGCCTTCCTGTAGCAGTATGTTTTAACGATGGAATGCATTAAAAGGATTCCTAAACATAATTTTGACATTTCCGACATATTCTAGTTACACTGCAACAGTTTCAAAGCATATATCATACAAATAGGGAATCAAGATGACATGACATAAATATAATTCATATATCAGGAGCTGTACTAATTGTCTATTTGTAAAAGGCACGTAAGAAAACACATTTAGACCATTTGCAAGATGTCCGTTTCAATAGCGTAGACTTTGATGTCTCCGTTGTCTTGTGTAACTATCAGGTGACCAAATGGACTGATGCTGACTGCTATAGGCTGGACAAGGCCATCCCTGCCGGTCACTACGGCTTTAACATACTTTCCATCTGCAGTAAGACTGTGAATCACGTGAGCCGATTTGTCCGCCAAATAAACATTTCCCATGACGTCAGCGCAGATTCCTCTAGGGTCTTGAATGACAATTCCAATTGCGAGACAGTCGTGCTTAATTTGACCGGACTTAGCCAAATACACTAGCCCAGTCTTGGTTTCACAGTCAGATACCATCATGTCCCCAGCGATGTTCGTTGTGACGTAATACGGCCACGTGAACAACTGCTTGCCCGGACAACGGGTGTCTTCGCGAAAAGACATCAAGACCTCCCCTTCAAAGTTCAGAACATCAACACATTGATTATTTGATGCACAGCTTGAGACGATAAGTTTGGAATCGGATGGATTTTCGGCTATCTGGCAGCATATACCACGATACTGTTTGATTGTCTTTATCCTTTTCTGCAGTTTCATTGATTCGCCATCCATTTCTACCAAAGCTATCATGAAGATTTCTGGAAGCGTCACGGCAAAAGTGGATTTTCCTACATCCGCAATACCGTGTGGCCACGAGGGTAAAGTTATGTGAGCTACGCAATTACCCGTTACATCAAAAGCCTTCACCTTCTTGTTATGGAAATCTGTGATCACTGGAGTCCCATCATCCAAAACTGCTACATCTAAGGGCCAACATTTCTTTTTATCACCCTCTATCTTGCCATTAAAAGAAATTAGCAGTTTTGCACCAGAAGGAGGGTGCAAAAATGGCGGAGAGCTTAGACTTTCGCTTGAAGAGTTTGGAAGTTCTTCGGTCGGTTGCGGCGTGGAGTCATCATTTTGTGTTTTGTGTGTTGTAGAGACCAGACTAGCACGAACTCGTGGGGGAGGTGTTGGGTGTGTCCTGGGAAACGGAGAAGACAACGGGCGTTCTGCAAGGGAAGGTCTACTCATACTTCTTGGAGTTGTAGGAGGTCTCTTGCTCTCATTCACACTGTCTTGTTTTCGCGTGATGTCAGCACTCGGTATTACGCTTCGGTGTGCAACTGGCGTTTTCTTGTGTTCGCCAACATTTTCAGACTTGTGTGCAGTAGTACTCCTTCTATCAAGAGTACCGGATTTCTTTATATCACCTGTGCTGTCTAGACGTCTGTTAGCTCTTAGGGAACCATGAGAAGAAATATTATTAAGGTTTCGGCGATTCAGACTTCCAGTTCTAGCTTTTATGTTTGGAATGGGATTCAAGGCCTCCTGTGAGCTCATCGATTCACTGGAGGTTGACGGCGAGGTCGTGGAAAGGCTGTTCCGTGAACTAGATGGTGTAGATGGTGTATCAGTTCTATCAACGCGGAAGGTACCTGTTCTTTTGATAGAGTTTCTTCGCATGGGTGAAAGCATCATATCATTACCGTTCATCTGAGCGAATCCATCCTTATTCATGTCTACCACATCAAGTATCTTTCCCATTGATTGTAATTCCAGAATCCGAGCTATTCCATGATCTAGAGCGAATTTATGCCGAGTACTAAGTTTTTGTATTTTTCTTTTTCGAATTGTTTCTTTTACTTCCTCTACTTGGTCCCTTACTTTGTCCAAAACAGACAATATTTCAGAATCGCTTCCATAATGAAGTAGATTTTTAACAAATATACTCGTATTTTCTAAATTCATCTTAATTGCGTCGACCTCACTATGCCTTTCTTTTGCCTCCTGCAACGTGTGTTTGTGTCTTTCATCCAGCTCTCGGCATATTTTCTTTTCAAGTTTTATTAAAACGTCATGAACCATCTTTTTTATCATGCTTATTTCTCCAACAAGTTCCAGTTTGTTTTGTTCTAATTCCTGGATTTCGTTTAGATGATCTTCATTCAGTTCCTTTATAGATTCTCCTTGAAGTTCAAGGTCTTTAACGAACCTTTCCATTTCTGGTTTTAACTTATTCACCGTATCTGCGCATGTCTCTATCATTTCGCATCGTCTATGGTGGATAGCAACGCAAGAGGAACAATTTAGAGACTTACAATCCATGCAGTAGAATTCCAGAATTTTATCTCCGTGTTGTGAACACGGAATCTCTTTTTTTGTTGTTTGAATGAACTGGAGAGGGTTTAAACGCATATCACGAAGAGAAAATACAGCATGTTCCCTGCATGCCTGTATTACATTATGCGCCTTGATACAGGAATCACAAAATGCTATTTTACAATTGTGACACCACATTTCCGCTTTCGCTCTGTTTTGTCCATCACTGCAACAAGACTCGCAATGTTCGACGCCATTAATATCTATCCCCTCTATCATTCCAGAAATCAAGTAATTATTTGTAAAAGAAGTTAAAACTTCTTTTAGATTCTGATTTGCAGATTTTATGACAGGTGTTTCCGCACGACATAAAGGACACTTGAATTGTAGTTTCAGGACGTCGTTAATCTCAGCATTGAGGGAACTGTTCTCAGAAGGTTTGGGATTTTCCCCGGATTTTTCTGGACGTTCGCTTGCTTTTGCTTCATTTTCTTGTTCCTTGTTTTCTTTTATTTCTTTTCTCAGATCTGCACATTTCTGAATGTGATCAAACAGACAGTCACTGCAAAGGGTATGCAAGCATGACAACAGCTTTGGGTCCCTGTACTTTTTACGACATAGGGGACATATTAAGAACTCTTGATTAACTTGGTTTAATGCATCCATCTTGACGGTTTCCTCCATTTTACTTGTGTGTTATTCCTAGATTAGTGAAGACGACCAAGGAAATTAAAATCTAGTAAGAAGGGAATCGAATTCCTTGGGTTCATATCATGGTCTAGCAAACGGACATCATATCATCCTCATCTGTGAAATAGAAAAAGCAAATGATAAATATTTCTTCAAAATTACTGCGCATGCGTTACTATTTCAAAATAATCAACTGTTCTGGCGTCATTTTAATTCCGTTTTTATACGAGATATGTATTCTTAGATTTTTGTATCTGCAAGTCGTTGTTGGTGATAGCACTGCCATAGTAAGTGAAACCATTTAGAAGAGGCATGCATTCAAGTGTACTTACCCGCTCATTTAATTATTACAAAAATTAATTTCTTATGATTTAGCAGATGTGAGGGAAGTTAATGTTTAGGACTGGTTAAATTTAAATCGTCTAATAATTTATTACGCATCAGTTTGTTAGCTAAATGAAGAGTGTCTGTCTTAAAATTCCCTCTTTATAGATAGTTATTATCTGCTTTTTTTCAAGACAGAGTCAACGCAGAAAAGATTATTCGCCATTGACAGCAGTTATTAATGGCAAGTTATTTTTCAAAAACTTTCCTTCATTTGGGCAACAAAAGATGGTTGAGTCGGAAATAAACTTGTATTTTTCTCCAAATATTATCATTCATCGCCTAACCTGCCGATTTAATCTTTTCTGTTATATTATGTACCTCAGTCCATTATAGCAACGGTTTTTTACTTCCGATCTCAAGTCGCAGATCATAAGGCCATTTCTATCTATATAAGGCTTAATTTATATTAAAAGTATCTATGGCCTGTAATAAATAAAGCATAATATAAAAGGTACCCGTATGAACCGTGACGTGAGATCGGAAACAAATAACGTTTGATATTAGGCGTGAGATGCAAAATGTTACGGAAAACCGGATAGTTTAGCGACGAAATACGCACTTTGATGAAAAGAAAACACAACCTATTGTCCTGAAATCTGATTCAAAATAGAGTTGGACTACCACTTCAAACTGCAATTTCATCTTTGTTCTGTAAATGAAGTTAAGCAGTATAAAATAACTTCCTTCAAAAACTGCTGTGAATAGCGAACATTATCCTCCCATGACGTCTGCATAGGAATCTCTGTCTTGAAATTACACACATAAATAGCCAAATAATAAAAAGTAGATGAACCCAGTCAAGCTGAATGGTAGTTACTATTACTAGCAACAGCACATGTACAATGCATGTTCAAAATACAGGTAAGATACCTATTCATCCAAAATAAATATAACAGCCTCCTCATCAAAGAGGTATTATATAACATTTAAACAAGAAAATGAAATGCATGAATACCACATCTCCCTCTCGAACATTGCTTGTGAGTATGTTGTTGCAAATGTTAAGGGCAATGATATTGTATTTTTAGGTAACAAATCCTGATATGAATTTGTTAATGCATGGTTATGGAATTGTTAAATTACCATTTCAGAAAACTGTAATAGATCAACCTTTGGTATTCTTGTAATATTTTACTCTTGTATGTATTAATTTACTAAAGATATACATGACAAGTGGTGGACGAATATCATGAATAAAGGCGTCACTCCAACAAGACTGAACAGAAGACTTTCGAACTTTTAGCACACAAGAAGGGTCTGATCTGAGACATGAGCACCAGGTACATAGCAAAGGAAAAGAACACAATCACAATTGAGAGGATTTCCAGCAGCAATATATACATCGCCGGTAAGAATTCTTCCTGCAGTAATACATGCAACCTCCTACATTTCGAATGCAAAGAGCACATTGGCTTGTACAGTTCCGAATCCGAGCTTTCTGCAACACAGACTGAGATATATATATCCATACCCTAAACTGAGATTTCCATGGGTCCAACAGCGACATCTCAGAAAAGTCAAAGTCAATGGCAACCGCATTGACAGTTTCCTTTCCACTGATGGTGACTTTAACTATTATTGTTTGAACTCTTTCAATATTACAGACAATTCGTGTATTGTTTACTATTCCTTTATTACACAATTCGCTTCAGTTCGAGAATATTTCTGGACTGTGGTAATTCTCACACAGGTATGTTTTTGCTATATAATATGTTACGTGTTTAGACTCTTTTAAACAGTAACACGAAAACAGTGAAGACAACAAGCTTTGCAAAATTTAACAAATAATTTATTTCCCCAGGAAAACAAGCTAAAAATAAATAAATGAACTTACAGTTTTAAGAATCAAATCCAAAAATAATCCAAGAATATTCGAAAAATTAAAAAAAATGTCCTAGTAATAAAATGTTCTAATTAATCTAAGTTCGAGTCCCGACGAAATCTAAAATGGAAGGCGATGACGTATGCCGTAGTCAGTATAGTACTGAAGTGTCAACAGTTCCTTGCTGAACCACATAAAATAATATTCCGGTGTATGAATTATGTAAATTTCAATAACTATCTTTGTCCAAGAAATGATTCCTTACACAAGTATTTCCAGGAAAAATAATCTTTTAGAATCCAAATAATTTAAACAAAAGTTAAAATTAAACCCTAACTGGTCACAACAGATAAAAACACATTAACGTCTAAGTGTTTAAAAGCGCCAGCTGACTAAATTCTCTATAGAAAAGAGTTATACACTAATGTAAGATGCAAAACAGATTCCCGTTTGAGGGTCCCATGATCATGTTTCTAGAACCACATAGAAGCTTTACATGCCCAGCATCGCGTACATCGGTATGGGCTCGACTTCACTTTATGAATCTACACTAAGAAAGAATAAAAAATGTTTTTACTTCACTCTCACTGATTCTGAATCAAGGTCAGGAACTAGGTCACCATTTGATACAAAGTTTCGTTTATTAAGTGTTTGTGACAAAACAAGTCAGGTCAAACTAATTTCTGGAAAATGTCAAATCCAGTAAATAAAGTTACATCACAACACCACGTAATATAATATATAAAAAAAACTAACAAACAAGCAATGAAATTAAATCAAATATAAATTAAATCAAATATACATGACACATATCTTGCTTCTTAAAACGTGACTTAAAAGCTTTCAAATTATGATATTAGTCATTGGCCTAATTTGTTAGTCGTCAGTTGCAACATATTCCAAAGGAACTGATCTAATTTATGCTGTCATTAATTTTTTTAATTAAGTAACAGTAGTTCTTTCTATAAATATTGCCGTAGCTTTCCACACTGCAGAGAGTGTTAATGAACCTTTTGACCTTAACTTGCATTCCATAGACTAAGCTTTACGTCAAACATGTTCATACTGAAATTTCAAACCACAGTATATATGTTTCGCTACTAACACACATAACAAAGTCATATCGTATTTACATTATTAGGGAGAGTTGTAATTTCCACCTTGCCGTGTCAAACTTATTGATGCAGATACTGTTTTGTTTTGTCAGCCCAATGGGGTTCGATAATTTTAATTAGATTTGTCTCTCACGTTTTCGTTTGAGTCATATGAAAGTGTACGTTATGGTCTTGTGTCTCAGCGATAACGCCACAGAAACGGCTGTTACACCTTTAAACCAGTCAGAAGGGGCGCTTCCTTCCCTGGTTTGGCAACATCAATTGATGTCGTCGTATTGCTCATTATATATGTATGCCGAAAGGATGTAATATCCAAATTGTCGGAGCAACTGCTCGACACGGAGTTTTCTGAATCTGGCAATTGCTCTCATAAACATTTCACGGTAGCACTAGGCCACACCTTACCAGGTTTACGATTATAATGATACTTTCACGTATAGTTCTCAGGTTAAATGCGATTTCTACATCATATATGCGCATGTCAAAGTTTGATTGCAAGTGAACAGACGTCATGGTTATTAGGGTAGCACTAATGCAACACTAAAATATTCACTTTCCGTACTCTTCATTACTACCAAATTCTGACGCAAATCTATTTGCAAACATTTTTACTTCAGTGTTTGGTAGTATTTTTGTTGATGCATGCAATAGGGAGATACACTCAATATCGGTTACCAGTACTACTCATAAGAATAATAATTATTTTCACCACACTGCACTGAAGCAAAAGAATAGCCGTAGTCACCCATAATTATGTTCTGCTGATGTTATACAAATTAACTTTTTAAAAAATATAAGTAAAATAACATTAGAAAAGAAAATAAAGAAAACAAGAACTGCATGCTGATAATTGATGCTTATAATTGTCTACCAAGACTAGTCGTAGACGTAGATCACGTGCAATTTTAATGAATGTCTTTAAAAATTTAATCATTGAAATTTATTGAATGTTTTATCCTTGTTTCTTTTTATTTTATTGAATGTTTTACAATTGTATTATCATTGTAGTTATGGGTCTTTCACCTTTTACTTTCTTTTTATGAATGTATTTTTTTCTTCTATCGAGTTCGAGGACTAGGCTAAAATGAACAGGAGGGTATTGTTAGGAATGATGTTTTTAGTAAATTGTATTAAATCAATTTTTGGTATTATTGAAATATTTTAATCTTGTATGTGTTATTTGAATAAAGATTGTGCTTTTTATGTGGAAATTGTAAAATCCTCCGCATTGCATAATGCATTTCGTCTTACATTCTAAGCCAAAAATTTTAGACTTAGTAACAGGGAGTGGAGAGCAAACCAAATTCTTTTTTGTTGAGTAAGCTAAATTCTTTTCTGTTCAGTATATCAGTAAGATTTCACGTGTTCCATGGCAAAAGCATATGCAGTAGATTTTTAGCTAATGACTTATACAAACCCAGAGAAAACAGACAGTAGTGGATTTCTTAGTTCTGGCGAAGAGATAAGGCGCACATTCAACAAAACGTACGTCTTTATTTGTTCTCGAGTATACATCCTAAATCGCGAATAAAACAAGAAGCCGCAGTGCGCAAATTAGTTCGTTTGCCTGTAGCTTAGAAGTCCATCTTTTCTTACATGTAAGCAGCGGTCTGTGCTTGTAAAATTTTCTATACAGTCTAGGGATTTTTTATTTCAAGATGTTACAGTAAGATTTCAATTTAAGATCGGCACATTTGTAACACTTTTGTCTTGTTTTGCTCTTTCTCTTTTTTATTCCTTTCTTTTAATTTATTGGAAAGTTGAATTGTATAGGGAATTTATATTTATTCCAGTTATACTGTTGATTGTCGTAAAAGATGAGTTCACAAACAACTTCATGTTCAGTAATAATTAATTTAGAAACAAAATATTCTTAGAGTAGTATTTTAATAGTTTGGTATTTTAGATCACATTCAGTAAAATACTTTTCTACAAATGATTGTTGAATTAGTCTCAAATATTGAATTTTTTCACACTTTACTTATCGTGAATTTATTAATATTTAATTATTTCTACTATATTCTAAAAGACAAAAATTTGAAAATTGTTTGAAGTTGGTAAGCTTGAAGGATTATTGTAAGTATATATGTATTTCTTGTATCTAAAATATAAAGTTTATGTAGATGTATTTCTATATCTAGAATGTAATTTTATATATAACGTATTTCAATTTAATTCGTTTGCCTGAAGCTCAGGAGTCAATCTTTTCTTACAGCGAACCTACTGCTCAGCCTTTCCAAGATGTAAGCTTATCTACACTGTCAGGAGTGACACCTCTTGTATTTTACAGAGCATCAAAACACAGATACACACTCTCTCTCTCTCTCTCTCTCTCTCTCTCTCTCTCTCTCTCTCACACACACACACACACACTCTCTTTCTCTCTCTCTTTCTCTCTCTCTCACTCACTCACTCACTCAGTCTCTCTCTCTCTCTCTCTCTCTCTCTCTCTCTCTCTCAGTCTATCTCTGTCTCTCTCTTCCTCTCTCTCTCTCTCCATGGTTGAAGACATTTCTTAAGTTATGAGTAATCCTTCTCATAGCAAGTATTGCGGAAGAAGGTTATGAAAACCATGTCATAGCAATAATATGTACTACATCATCGAAAATAGCCTTAATTGACCAACAAAAACAGCCCCAAAAATATATTAGCCTTGACCGACAAAAGCCAGACCCAAAATTAAACCAGCCTTGACCGACACGAGCTAGCCAAAAAATAAGCCAGACTTAACCCATTAAAATCAGCTTCAAAACAAACCAGCCTCGACCAAATTAAGCCAGCACCCCAAAAAAAGCCATTTGCGACCAACAAAGCCAGCCTCGAACATAAATAAGCAATTCTCAGCCGAAATAAGCTAGCAATGAAAATATAGCCAACCATGACTGAAAATAAGTCAGTCCTGAAGAGAAAGCTAGCCGAGACTGAAAAAGCCAACCTGAAAATAGGTCAGCCTCGACCGAATAAAGCCATTCCTGAAAAGAAACCGACCTAGACCAAAAATACACAAGCCCGTAAAATAAGTCAGCCTGGATCGAAATAAGCCAGCCCGTAAAATAAGTCAGCCTGGACCGAAACAAGGCAGCCCCGAAAATAAGCTCATTTATGTGAAGAGGATAAAATGTCATCATAAAAGAAAAGAAAATAGTTCGGAACAAGTGTGAAATTGATTATAAATCTATGTATCAGCAAAGAGAAGTTGAGAGAGAGAGAGAGAGAGAGAGAGAGAGAGAGAGAGAGAGAGAGAGAGAGAGAGAAATATATGTAAAGAGAGAGAGAGAGACATTACTGCATTTGTATGGAAACGTGTGAACGAATTTTTTTCTTCCGAGTAATAGTGCACGACCACGGGAGTAGAGTATTACTCCGAAAGGAACGAGTTTATATTTTCACATACAACTGCAGTAACCTTTTTATTAGATACTCATTTCGTTTTCCTACCTAGGGCTTAATAATAAAGAAATACACTACGAGAAACGAAGTAATTCAATTTATGCTGTATATCAAAATAAATACTCAACCGTAGATTCATCAATACACAGTAGCAATATTAATGGTCACATAGCACCGCCCAGCGACCTTTGAACTTCGTCGCGCGCACGACATTAGTTTCTTTTTTTTTAAATCTTGTTTTGGTCTATTTAAAATTGAAGTTTATAGTCATAATTTGAATGAATACGCATCGAAAAAAGTTTCAAGTTGGTCTGCTTTTCTGCTTATGCTGGACTGTATTTACTGTCTCAATTCAGTACAGTAGGGAGAAAGTGATTTCAGTTGGAAACATAGTCGAAATTACAGTACAAGTTCGGTGTGTATCAGGATTTCCACGACATGAATAATGTCATTCGAAGTTGCAGAAGTAACTAAGAAAATACCATTTTGAGGAAATTCATGATGCGTAAATGTAAGTATATTTATTACCGTTCTTATTACCAAGTACAGGAGGCATACGTTTATGCCCTGTCACTTGCATGTTCGCTGTTGGAGGGACCCCAGCTATGACATGTATCATAGTGTATGTCTTCTACAGCTAGCATAACATTACATCAAAATATATAAAGGAGAAGATTGTAAAGCAGCTGTTGCGTGACAGTCCACTTAGCCAGCGGAAGTAATACATTTTCATCGTCCTGGCTTATTGGCTCTCGAACTCTTATTTTCTTAACAAACCCTTCAGTTGCATTTTGTTTTCGAATTTAGTGCTTTGACTGACTTGCAAAATAGTACCTCCCTGATAGATATGCGATAGCCCTTGGCTTCAGTGTGCTTTTCTGTGCTGTCTTTTTAGGTATTAGAGAGCACTGGTCATAATTTAAACCATTTTATTTGCGAAACGCTATGAATATTTCTCCTAAATAACTGTTTCAATAATCTGCATGGATTTTTTAATTACTGCGTCACTCACGTTTGTTGTGGACATTGCGAATAACACGATCATTCGTTTTCTTGTTTGAAAGTTTCAATTTGACTGATTGAACTCGTCTACATCGTTAACTTTATCATCTCTACTTTCAAATGGACGAAACAGCTTGTTTAGTTTATTCACAAACAAATTTAAAAGCTAAAGTGTCGATAACATCAGTGTACATGATTTCTTTTTAAAATCCTAATGCACTATACTATCTTTAGGCACACGTTTCGTGCAGTATGAAGCCATGCAATATGGAAAAAATAATACACGAATCTGGCAATGTAAAGATAACAGAGGAATTATTTGCATATATATATATGTGTGTGTGTGTGTGTGTGTGTGTGTGTGTGTGTGTGTGTGTGTTAGAGGTCTTAAATTATTGTACTGATCTATATCAAATATTATATTTATGTCAGATGAAGTAAAAGAAAAATTTTTAGGGTAAAGACATGAAACAATTTTAGACATAGCTTGTGTGTTCAGGTAATAGTAACCTTTAACAAGGCTTCCAAACTAATACCGTGAGTACCGAATAAGTATACCACTGTCTCCGAGTTTTAATACGACGTTACGCCTCATAGTTCACATGTGAATTGCATGTCTTTTAATATATTTGATTTTAATTCTGAATTTATTTTTCAGTGCAATTTAATGACTTAAAGCGCGTTCATCAGCGTACACTTTCAATGTTATGTTAACACAGAAATATATTGTCCAACTAAAGTAAATAAACATTTTATTTAAATAAAAGGAAAGTACTACGCTTTTGTTTGATCACTTACTACGGGCATTTATAACCGTAAACAATACATGTAGGCATTATGTCTGATCACTTACTACGGGCTTTTATAACCGTAAATAATATATGCAGGCATTATGTCTGATCACTTACTACGGGCATTTATAACCGTAAATAATATATGTAGGCATTATGTCAGATCACTTACTATGGGCATTTATAACCGTAAATAATATATGCAGGCATTATGTCTGATCACTTACTACGGGCATTTATAACCGTAAATAATACATGTAGGCATTATGTCTGAGCACTTACTATGGGCATTTATAACCGTAAATAATATATGCAGGCATTATGTCTGATCACTTACTACGGGCATTTATAACCGTAAATAATACATGTAGGCATTATGTCTGATCACATACTACGGGCATTTATAACGGTGACTAATATATGCAGGCATTATGTCTGATCATATACTACGGGCATTTATAACCGTAAATAATATATGCAGGCATTATGTCTGAGCACTTACTATGGGCATTTATAACGGTGAATAATATATGCAGGCATTATGTCTGATCACATACTACGGGTATTTATAACGGTGAATAATATATGTAGGCATTATGTCTGATCTCTTACTACGGGCTTTTATAACCGTAGATAATATATGCAGGCATTATGTCTGAGCACTTACTATGGGCATTTATAATGGTGAATGATATATGCAGGCATTATGTCTGATCACATACTACGGGTATTTATAACGGTGAATAATATATGCAGGCATTATGCCTGAGCACTTACTAAGGGCATTTATAACCGTAAATAATACATGTAGACATTATGTCTGATCACTTACTACGGGCATTTAAAACCGTAAATAATATATGCAGGCATTATGTCTGAGCACTTACTATGGGCATTTATAACGGTGAATAATATATGCAGGCATTATGTCTGATCACATACTACGGGTATTTATAACGGTGAATAATATATGCAGGCATTATGTCTGAGCACTTACTACGGGCATTTATAACCGTAAATAATATATGCAGGCATTATGTCTGAGCACTTACTATGGGCATTTATAACCGTAAATAATATATGCAGGAATTATGTCTGAACACTTATCTCAGGAATTTGTTATCGTAAACAAATTATGCAATATATTACGCGTCTCAGTTTTATGTAGGTATAAAAATAACATGTTAAAACTTAGTGTGATGGTGTGAGATTCAGTTGCATGTGAAAATATTTGATTTTTGGATGATATCATTGATAAAACACTCGAATTATATTGGGCTTGAAGTATTGCTATCAAGATACAGCGAGAATTATAAAGGGAGACAACTAGATGAGACTTCATCCTTTCCGGTAGAAATAAAAGTGTTGTACTAAAGACAACTACAGTATTTTTATTTGAAGTATACATTTCCCTGATGTTTACACACAAAAAAATACATTGTTTACAAATGAAAATATAACGATGGAAATTGCAAGTTTTCAACATGTTTTGTTTTGAAATGATAACAAAAATATGCCACCGCCGAAAAATAAATAAATCTCTCTTTGACAAACACTCAGTCGCACAAGAAATGTAGCCATTGTCCTCGTTGCTTTCTTGTGGATGATGAACATACATCACTGTCTCACTTGACAGGTTCAAATCTTTCTTCGAAATAATTTACTAAATTATTCTGTATGGATTTAGTTGGTTGTTATGGTTTAAAGTCTTATAATTTAAAAAAAAAAAAAAACACATCGCGGCTGGTATATTCGGTGGAGAAAGAACCTGTGAAAACCATGGGAAGAACCACCGTCCCACAGGAAGCTAGTGGCAAGCTTTCTCGCCTTAGATCACTCGACCAGCCAGGGCCCCAAGTTTACATGGATTTTAAATCACAGAATTTAAAATTTTCGTGTTTCATTCTAAACATTTCATTTATAGTTGTAAATGATTCTTTGTGTCACAGTGCAGTAAGATCATTACGAACGTACCTGATCTAGTTGTCTCCAACGAAGTCTCAGACTGGTTAGTTGGTTTGATTGGTTTTTAACGGCATGTTCATCGCTTTATCGACTATGCTAGGATAAGGAATTAGAATGTAAATGCCTTTCTCATGGACACACCGGGTCAGCTCATCCTGATTGGCACTTGGCAGGTATCGAAGCGTTCAACACTTGCATTACAAGTCCGAACCTCCACAAGCAGAGCTAGCAGGGTTCCAGGGTCGATAATGCCAATAATTAATGTATTGTGTTTGGCTGCTTTCGCATAGTACAATGACGAATTCTACATGATACATTCTATCCCTGAGCTTGCAACATCCGGTCTAAGTCATAACTACTAGCTACATCGCTGTTCTTCTCTATGTGACCACAGTCACTGTGGTTCGTAGGAGCAAGGACTGGTTTGAATAATTAAGTTATTATTATCGATATAACATACACGTTAAGCAAGCAATACCGTCATAAAAAGACCTTTTGTACACACGAAATTCTTCTATGCCTTTCAAGGTTAAATACAGTATGGACACAAATATTTTATGGTACTAATTTTGCATATAATTATGAAATAATTTACCACTTTAGTAATTTCGTTATTCCTTGAAAGTGACAAACGTTCAGACAGTATCGTTTAAGGACATATTTCAATGGCTTATTTAATGAAGGCAAATTTAACAATATCACGACGTTCAGACCGACCCCAAACTTAAACGAAATTTGTATTCACTACAGGAAAGACATTGCAAATTGTTGATCTAGGTTGGTCGTTACAAAGTTCCCAATGCGATCTCCGCCCCCCCCCCCCCCAATAAATTGATGACACACTCCAATACAGAAAAACTGCTTCATAACAAAAATCGCACCAGACAGATTCGCATTTGCAAATTATTGTGTCCGCAATAGGTGTGATACCTAATTCAGAAATATTCATATACCAACATATAACTTGTATGAGAAATAGCTTAATGTTCGGTTTGTATGCATCATAGTTTGCATGCAATATGGTTTGTATACCTTTAACTAAAGTCTAATATTGCATTTAAGACGTCGCTTTGGTTTTCCCTTCCCCAATCACTGGTACCAGCAGGGTCAGCCGTAGACCAAATATTACCTCAGATATTTGTCCATCCTCTATTTGTTCAACTTTAGAATATCTTATTTCTTATTGCCCGCCAAATACCCCACCCCATCCTAGAGCTCGACGCCCAAAACTTCTCTAAATCCGACCCAGGGTACCAGAGTTTGTAAATATCGCTATCCCTTCTAAGCTTTAAATAAAACATAGCATAATTAATAGGGAACTTTAATATTTTACTGACTGACTGGAATGGAAGAAAAACCTTGTTATTTAAGTTAAATCACCCTGCTTGGAATAATTCTCTAATTAAAGTGGAAGATATACGTGATATGTGTATTTGTCATGCGTTAGGGGAAAGGCAAGAAATGAAGGTTTCTTTACCATCGGAGTCATTTTTATGTAAACGTTTTCGTAAATTAACGTGTTTTTTTCTAAAGTCAAGGCCCATTTTTTTTGTTGTTTGCATCATTTTAAAGGAGGCAGAACAAAAGACGATTAGATCTATTCAAATCTAAAATGTTGACAATTCTAAAAACTATATATATATATATATATATATATATATATATATATATATATATATATATATATATATATATATATATATATATATATATATATATATATATATATAATTATTCCAATCCAAAATGCTGGGACTTTTAAACACTAGCTTGCATAAAATGTGATTGGAAAATTTAGGGGATAACATCCGAGTTATTGAGAATTTGAGGGCTTTAGGCCTAGTCGGGGTTTTAGTGTCTAATATGAGGGCGTTAGACCTAATCGTGATTTTAGTCTCGACTATGAGGGAGTTAGACATAATCGTGATTTTAGTGTCTACTATGAGCGCGGTAGGCCTAATCGGGGTTTTAGTGTCTAATATCAGGGCGTTAAGCCCAATCAGGGTTTTAGTGTGTAATGTTAGGGCTCTAGGCCTAATCGGGGTTTTAATGTCTAATATGAGGGCGTTAAGCCTAATCGTGGCTTTAGTGTCTTCTATGAGGGCGTTAAGCCTAATCGGGGTTTTAGTGTCTAATATCAGGGCGTTAGGCCTCATCGGGGTTTTAGTGTCTAATATGAGGGCGTTAGGCCTAATCGTGGCTTTAGTGTCTTCTATGAGGGCGTTAGGCCTAATCGGGGTTTTAGTGTCTAATATCAGGGCGTTAGGCCTCATCGGGGTTTTAGTGTCTAATATGAGGGCGTTAGGCCTAATCGTGGCTTTAGTGTCTTCTATGAGGGCGTTAGGCCTAATCGGGGTTTTAGTGTCTAATATCAGGGCGTTAGGCCTCATCGGGGTTTTAGTGTCTAATATCAGGGCGTTAGGCCTAATTACGGTTTTAGTGTGTAATATCAGGGTGCTAGGCCTAATCGGGGTTTTAGTGTCTAATATGAGGACGTTAAGCCTAATCGGGGTTTTAGTGTCTACTATGAGGGCGTTAGGCCTAATTGGGGTTTTAGTGTGCAATATCAGGGCGTTATGCTTAATCGGGTTTTTAGTGTGTAATATAAGGGCTTTAGGCCTAATCGTGGTTTTAATATCTAATATGAGGGCGCTATGCCTAATGGTTCTTGTTGTTGTTGTTGTTGTTGTTTTTGTTGTAGGGTTTAATGTCATTTTTCAGCACAAGATAGGTTATACATTGCGGCCAGTATTATAGGTGAACTAAGAACCCGGGAAACCAGGGACTCGAACCCACGCAGGCAGAGGTGAGATGGCAGTGATCCGTAACAGTGAGCGCTTTAGACCACTCGGCCACTCTGGGCCCCATGCCTAATGGTTGTTTTATGTCTAAAATGAGGGCGTTTGACATAATTGTGGTTTTAAAATCTAATATGAGGGAGCTAGGCCTAATCGTAATTTTAACGTCGAATATGAAAGCGGTAGGCCTAATCGGGGTTTAAATGTCTAACTCGAGGGTGTTAGGACTAAGGGTGGTATTAATGTCTAATATGAGGGGGTTAGGTCCAGTCGGGGTTTTACTATCTAATAAGAGAGCGTTATGCCTAATAGTGGTTTGATATCTTATATATGAGGACTTTAGGTCCAGTGGTGGTTTTCATCTCTAACAATGAGGTTTACCAAAGATGCATCAGCGGAGCCGGTTAAAAAATATTTGCGACAGTGACACCACCATTAAAATACTGAGATCTTTAAACAAATGACTGTTATCTACAGCCTAACACTATGTAAAATGTTGTTGATAAATAGCAGAATATGCAGTTCTCTGTGGCATCACGTCACCGAGACAGTCGTGAAGTCATAATGGCAAATATTGTAGATTTTACTAGAACATACATATCTCTTTCTTGCAGACGGAACGAAAATATTACTGTCCTTTAAACAGATTATCGTATTGATATGGAATTCCATTTAAAAAATGTCTAACAAAATTCACTTCTTTTTGGTGCTCTTCTTATAAACGTGTTCACTGACAAATGCGTTACACTTCCGGTACGTCGCCAACGTGAAGATTCCAAGCAATCACTGAGATTTAAGGGAAATTAACAGAAGTAGAAGTTATGGGAATAACGTTACCGTTGTAGCGACACTGACTAACCAGCTGAGATACATAGATTGTGCTAGCTACAGACTCGTGATACTGGCTTGTAAATTTAGGCCAGGTACCAGCTGAATACAAGAAAATTAACTTCCTTATTTAGAAGCAGATTGCAGCCAAACATTTTGTTTTATTGCTGTGAAAGGATTTTTTCTCTCACTGTATTGGCTTTTGAAAACAATGATTTAATTTATTTCCTTTTATGTAAATTTGACATTGACTTGTTCGGTATTAGTCGCTTTTCTATGTCTATTCAAAGCTACGTGTATGACATATAAGGAAATACATTATGTTGTGATGACGTCACATATGAAAGGGTTTTTGCATGCATATATCGGAACAACGGTTGCATAGATAATTAACTTACGCACTGGGCCTGCCCAATTGTTCTTATGCAGACGATGATTTCACTGTCACTTTTGACTTTAGACCAATCAGAACTCGCATTACATATGCTGGTGTGCTATAATTTATGTTTCTGATATAAAAGAAAGATAAAATACAGAATAAAGAAGCTTCAAAAAAGTTTAATACATGTTTATTGTCTAGAAAAACAAGAACTGAAGAGTTCTACGAAATCTAATACTCATATACAGTGACACCGAGCAAGCTGATACTTTCCTATTGTGTTTAAAAAGGATGTAGTCATTTGATAGTGTTATCATTATTACCTGGGGTCATGCCTATTTGCACTCTCGTGCGATTTATATTTGACAAAGTTGATTGTTATATTTTTATTATATGTTATAAAACCTGGATACTGGTAAATGGGGGAAATATCAATATTGCTACTACGTTGAATATATACCGTACGTACTCGCATATCAGTCAGATCAAGTAAGAACAATATCGATCCTGATCTGGCGAAGCATAATACGCCGACAGATCGTTGTATGGGTTGATTGCTCAACTTATTAGTCCTAACAAACAGCATAGACCCACGGCTGTAATAGACCCACGGCTGTATGTGCAGTGTACTACACTTGATGTGGGTCTCTGCAATTTGCAGTTGGATCGATCGATCGAGACAATACAAATCAATCGATCGATCGAGACAATACAGATATCCGTGATCAAAATGAGCATATATAGCAGTAAGTATTTTATTTGATTGCAAAGCAATTTCTCCTCGTCATTTCGACAACAAGACGAATCTGTTGAATGGGTGATGTTCGAATTTTTCCACACATGACGACCTAGCGTTGGAAACATTCTAAGATGTCGCAACACGTATTCTTATAATGTCTACCTATCTAACAAAGATGAACGTGTTGTCTGAGTGGTCAAAAACGGTCTGAGCTGACCAACTGTTTGATCAAAAACAAAAGTTACTCTCTTTTCATTCAAGAGAAACCGGATATCATCAACACTTCTCCTTCCATTCAAGCGAATTCTGCTTTCTAGAGTCACTTGGGGTGCAACTAAACGCATATTCTCACGGGGGTGGGGGGTGGGGGGGGTGGGGGGGGGAGGAAGAACGGTGGGTATTGCTTATGGTGAAGTTTGACTTATACAGCTTCTTTAGTTTTATATTTATACATAACGTCCATGAAATAACACTGCAGAAATACCATCGATTTATAAACTCGAGCTTTATACAGTTTAAATTTCCAGATTTATCCTTTGGTTTCTCTTTGTCCGTCTATATGAATGTTTATGCGGTAAGATTTGTGTACACAAACAGAGGTTCTCTCTATGTACAAATACGCTTTCAACAATTTTTTTCTAAGTCTGAGAAAGAGGGGATTTTTGTAATCCAAAAATTCACAAATATTCCCTATTTTATTTCTTTCTTCATTTAAATAATTCACACATCTGCATCACCCATGCATGTATACCGCTCTCTCATTACAATCAATCATTACAATCAATCATTACAATCAATCATTACAATCAATCCTAGTTTGTTTAAAAGTCTTGGTACAGGTCCTATTTAGGACCATTCCAGTTTGTTTAAAGAAAATAGCGAGAATATTAGCGAGAAAGTTCAGTAAAATGACGTGTACTAACACTGAGAACGAATAATCTCATAAAAACTATTACTTCTATTTCCACAAATCTCCAGAAAAAAAATCTTTTTTCCACTCTCATTTTTTTGTGTTAGCTATTAGCTGTCAGAGATGAAGAATAGTACAACTGACTCATTAACGTGGTACAAGAGAAATACGACAGCTCTCTTAGATCACGCAGTGTAGCAAAAGTCATCTCGATTTACCGAGACGTCCCAATCAATCGTCTGTATAGATTTTACGGAAAGCCCTTCTAAATTGATTATCGTCATCTACTCTTTATATATGAATATTTTCAATCTTCCCCTCTTTCCTGGTTTTCGATCGCATTCATAAAAAGTCGCATTTTGATATCCGTCTAGAAAGTTGTTGCTGTTGTGTACCTAACGCCTTTTATCAGCACACGGAGGTCAGTCTATTTGGTCGAGGAAGAACGAGGGAAAACCCTCGAGAAGATCTATCGACGCACGGAAAGCTACTGCCAAACTTTCTCACATACCCACATAGGCAGAGCCTGAAACTCGAACACACACTAACATAGATCAGATGGCAGTGATGGATAAAGACGACCGCTTCAGACCAATCGGACACACGGGTCCGCCATCTAGAAAAGACCGTCATATATGATATATAATGTTTAATGCCAAGATAAATTCCTCTGCATGAGCCAAAAACGTGTTAAATGAAAGTGCCGTGAAAATCAACAATATAAAATAATTAAAAATAATGAAAGAAACATCATTTGTACATAATGCTTCTTGTGCGATGAGGAAAACAAGAAGACCATGTTTCATCTTTTAGACATTTTCAATGCCAAAGTTCTGTACTGAGCGGGTGCATCAATTGGAGTACTCTATTAACCATAGTGTGACCAGAAGTGGCCTTAGCAAAGCGCAAAAAGTGCTGGAGGGAGGGGCGGAAAAAAATTGGAGTTTGTTTAAAACAGATTATAATTAAAGCAGATTCTTTAAAACTAAATACGACTTTGAAAATAAACCTGTATTTTCTATGAATATCTCACAGAATTTCTTTATTGATATAGAAATTAGATTTTGGGAGGCTTTTTGTCCTTTTCTCGCACAGGGCCCGCGCATCACTAAAACCGCTTCTGGTTTGACTATCGCCAAACTGTGAATAGTCTAGACCAGTATTTTCCGTCGATAATTCACCGGCAGATAAGTCTTTAGTGTTCGCTTTATTTTCATAATTAGAACGAGACCTGCGAACAATTTGCCGACAGATCTGAGTCTACGTCGTTCGCAGTTGGATGGTGTTGTAGCAAGCATATAAGATAGCAATCGATACGCCCTTAATTCAGACAGACTCCAGAAGTTACTTCGTCGTTTTATTGCATAAAATGCAAACCAGTAATATAAACAGGATACGTGGACTATTACTGAGGTAGCCTTTCCAGCTGGGTACATGAGCTGTACCGATCTTGGTGAATCCACAAGCTTCCATTTTGCTATAATACGTTTATACACAAATGTTTTCTCTTCAATTGAACAACATTCCAGTTGTCACTTTAACCAAAACCTAGTTTCCAGGTCGATCTTTTCTGAAAATTTCACATTGGTCCAGCGTCGACCAAAGCATACATGCAGAGCAAGTGCGCATGTCCATGTAGCCCGTATGTATGTAAGAGCCTAACTGTATGACCTTCACTCTTCAAGGTCAAGAAATACTAACAGCAAGGATCATTTACAATGCGTCTTTCGTGTTTGAATGAAAGTTTCTCGAAATTGGTTACGAAATAACATTTCCATATTTTAGATATCAGATGAGTTGCCATGCTAATTTTGAGTGCGAAACGGTTCATGCATGATTCAACTTAATGCTTTTTCCGTCAATACTTTATATTAATTTTGTATGTGAGGCAACATTGAATTAAAATCAATACATATAAGTTGCCTGGTATTAAGATCGTGAATAGATAATGTATTCCAAAATGGTTGTTATTTATAGATGTCAAATACAATATCGTGATTAAATAAGATATTCCAAAATGGTTGGTATTTATAGATGTCAAATACAGTATCGTGAATATATAAGATATTCCAAAATGGTTGTTATTTATAGATGTCAAATACAATATCGTGAGTATATAAGATATTCCAAAATGGTTGGTATTTATAGATGTCAAATACAATATCGTGAGTATATAAGATATTCCAAAATGGTTGTTATTTATAGATGTCAAATACAATATCGTGAGTATATAAGATATTCCAAAATGGTTGTTATTTATAGATGTCAAATAGAATATCGTGAGTATATAAGATATTCCAAAATGGTTGTTATTTATAGATGTCAAATAGAATATCGTGAGTATATAAGATATTCCAAAATGGTTGGTATTTATAGATGTCAAATACAATATCGTGAGTATATAAGATATTCCAAAATGGTTGGTATTTATAGATGTCAAATACAATATCGTGAGTATATAAGATATTCCAAAATGGTTGGTATTTATAGATGTCAAATACAATATCGTGAGTATATAAGATATTCCAAAATGGTTGGTATTTATAGATGTCAAATACAATATCGTGAGTATATAAGATATTCCAAAATGATTGGTATTTATAGATGTCAAATACAATATCGTGAGTATATAAGATATTCCAAAATGATTGGTATTTATAGATGTCAAATACAATATCGTGAGTATATAAGATATTCCAAAATGGTTGTTATTTATAGATGTCAAATACAATATCGTGAGTATATAAGATATTCCAAAATGGTTGGTATTTATAGATGTCAAATACAATATCTTGAGTACATAAGATATTCCAAAATGGTTGGTATTTATAGATGTCAAATACAATATCGTGAGTATATAAGATATTCCAAAATGGTTGGTATTTATAGATGTCAAATACAATATCTTGAGTACATAAGATATTCCAAAATGGTTGGTATTTATAGATGTCAAATACAATATCGTGAGTACATAAGATATTCCAAAATGGTTGTTATTTATAGATGTCAAATACAATATCGTGAGTACATAAGATATTCCAAAATGGTTGCTATTTATAGATGTCAAATACAATATCGTGAGTATATAAGATATTCCAAAATGATTGGTATTTATAGATGTCAAATACAATATCGTGAGTATATAAGATATTCCAAAATGGTTGGTATTTATAGATGTCAAATACAATATCTTGAGTATATAAAGCATCTTCTTAACTTACGAGAACTTGAAGACATGGCAATAGTCTAGTAATATTGATTAAAATATTCATTTTTCAATGGCATAAAGTTGAAAATATTAACGCAAATTCATTTTCTAATGTGTAGGCAGAAACTACATATGTCTAGATCAATGATCAATGTGGCATCTATGTGTGGTTGTCGTATATGTACCTCAGCATAATTCGTCTTCATTCTATCAAGGTTATCTGTTGTAGGCGTATTGGGCAACTGGTGTCAAATATATATGACATCGCACAATGTGTCATAATAAATCAATCACAATTGTCTGGTTTGCACTATTTGACAGTGTAATACCCATGTATAAAATAGCTACAAGCTGGCTCGTGTGAACGTAAAAGTCGCGAGGAATGAACGTGGCAAAAATGCAGGAAACGACTACTAGTACCCTTGCAATTACTACTAATGCCAGTAATATTAATTGCTGAAAATGCAACTTCCTGGTTGATATTACTGTTATAACACGGGCTGCAAGGTAATTTCCACAGATCATGTGCTCAGTTTGCAATGAAGCATTCATTGTCATTCCTAACCTTGGACCTCAAAATGAGCATATTCCTTAAACTTTTTCCAAAAATTGTCATAAACACTGATCTCCAAATTAAAAGTTGATACTTCGTAACCTGACCTATTCCTCATATTAAATGCATACATTGTATTGATACTGTAAAGAATAAGATTGTATAATGTTGGCTTTAAATGGAAGTGCCATTTACTGAAGATTCGTGTAGCAGGAAAGTCGTGTAATGGACTAAGATTACTACAGCTGAGACAATACATCGTGGAGGGTACTCATATCGGAATTAAAACAATATACACAAAAACATTTCTTCGCTTCTTTCAAGTACATAACTTTATGATGACATATCGAAATGATCGTAACTTTTACATAGTAATGGAACAGGGTCCACATTGTTTATGTTGTGAGATTTGCTTGCATAAATAAATACAAGTGCTATAAATTACATTATCAATTGAAATTTAGTCACTTACCTGCTTAAACTCAACAGTTTCTGTTTAGTTAAGGTTTGTGGTTATCATTTTTTTTAAAAAATAATTTGGTGAAGTATTTTATTTCCGAAAACTGGATTGGTTAAATTAGACAAAACTGAATATTAAATCAGGCAGCATTGGACGTTAAAAAATTGGACAACATTGGATACATTTATAACATATGTATTTGTCTTGGAAGACGTACTGTCACAGACACGCCATACTTCATAATAACAGGGATTTACAATGCAAATGTACAGGAGGACTGCTCATTCATTTGCTTGCCATGCACAAGCAACCAAGGAATAGTGCATAACTAGATCCGGGGTGAAGTAATGCATGAATCTTCTCACGTATCTTATCTTCATCGGTGGATCAGGGTCCCTGCAATCATCAGTTACTTCCTAATTTTTATACATCGATGTATCAGGGTCCCTGCAATCATCAGTTACTTCCTACTTTTTATACATCGATGTATCAGGATTCCTGCAATCATCAGTTACATGATGATTATACATGGACAGCTACGGTAGATGAAGTCTAGCCTGTTCATTCTCACCATACTCGTATTACCATCTGCTTTCTTCTAGTGTCTCTGATACGCAATCCGAAGTACGAAGACTAAGCAACGCGAATGTATCGCACGAGATGATTATGAGGTACAGGTATATGTATGTGTACCTGTATGAATTATAGGCATTTGACATCTGATTGACATTTGATCTCACACCTGTTTCGATCGCAAAAAAAGATTTTATACAATAACAAATTTAATTAATCTGGTCCAATTTCCTGAAAGTGTTCTTGAACATCATTGAAATATAAGAAAGCAGCTTATCTGTAGATGAAATGTAGTTACGAGTTAAACACCAGATTAAAAAATCTAACAACGGATAGTAAGTTAACTACTACCAGATTAGTAAATCTAACAACGGATAGTAAGTTAACTACTACCAGATGAGGATGACAGTACCATTTTTCAGACCAAAATAAAGCTTTGCTATGGAAATCAAGTAAAGACAAATATTTGTTACTTGAATCACAAGTAAGCTTAAAGGTGTATGCCTGCAGAATCGGTTTCGACACATCGTTTCCGTTTCCATTCATAATTTTTTTTCACACCCATCAAAACATATATGCACAAGGATATAACATTCAGAATAAAAAGCTATGTAGGAAGGACTGCACTAGAATGAATAGTTTCCACCATTTTTGTATAAATTTACATCATTCATTGTGCAGGCTGGTACAGTTGGTAATCAAAGAGCAAGTGCTAAATCTGTTAGATAAAAGTTGGTGAAGAATATTCTAGTTAAAAGACAGGCCGATTTTTTTTTGAAAAAAGAGCATTCAATCATCGATTTCAAAAGAAATGAAGGGAAAGTAACATCCACATGCCAACTATTTCCAGCCAGAGCGTTCGTTGCTTCTGAATTATTTCCTATGAACGTTATATTTTCGCGACAGATTATTTATTTTAGTATTTATTCTGAGATTTTAAGAAGTTCAAAATGGTACTCGAAAAATAACACGATTCCAGTGCTGAAACAGTACAGGTATATTGTCAACGCATTTCAAAATATTTCATGTTCTACGTAAATTACCCACAAATGGTTGAATCCGAATTTTACTGTCAAAATCAACGATATGGGGAGTATTTAAACTTGGGTTATACTCTTCACAACTCAGTGACCCTGGAGTATATTCTTTCAAAGATAATTTACGACTGGATATATTCTTCAAACAGTAATTTACCATGGGGTATATTCTTCATTATTTACTCTCCCAAAACATATGAACCAATTGTTTGGGTTAAATTGCAAAGAATTACCGACATGAGTGAGTTTTTATTACGAAGGATATCAAACTGTATATGTCCTAAATAAGTAATGAATAAATGCGCAGTTACTGATAATTTTGCTCTGTGATTTGCGCTTTAGAAAAAACCAAATTCTTTTAAAGTCACGTGGCAGACGTGTCGTGTACAACAGATTCAGATCCACAATCGCTCAAAACCGATCTTCTCTTATGCAACAATACATCACCCCACCACAGGGCTACAATCCATATAAAAATGCAACAATACATCACCCCATCACAGGGCTACATTCCATATAAAAATGCAACAATACACCACCCCACCACAGGGCTACATTCCATATAAAAATGCAACAATACACCACCCCACCACAGGGCTACATTCCATATAAAAATGCAATCCCACACCACAGGGCTACATTCCATATAAAAATGCAACAATACACCACCCCACTACAGGGCTACATTCCGCATAAAAAGGCAACACTACCACAGGGCTGCTTTCTGTATAAAAATGCAATCCCCCACCACAGGGCTATATTCCATATTAAAATACAACAATGCATCACCCACCATAGAGCTACAGTCCGCATAAAAATGCAACACTACCACAGGGCTGCTTTCCGTATAAAAATGCAAACCTCCACCACAGAGCTACATTCCATATAAAAATGCTGCAATGCATCACCCCATTCAAAAATCGATAACCAAGGTCAACAACAACAACAAAAGGATAAATTCTTTGTTCCTTTAGACTAGAGTCCATCAGCAAGATGTGTGCATTATGGTACTGGCGAGCTGTTAAACCCTAAACTGAATCAATCTATTGCACGTACGTAGACCTGATTCCATAATCAACATGTATCCGTTATGGTACTGCCGAGCTGTTAAACCCTAAAACAAATCAATTCATTAGACATGTGAAGCTGAAAGAAAAAGTCGTTGCCATAGTAATTGAAATTCACGCCTTAATAATTAAATCAGTGGAACTAGATTCAGATAATTTTTGCATGACATTAATTTAGGGTTAGAATGTAGGTGTATAGCTGGTTCACGGCACTTAAAGTGCAGGCAGATCGGTTGAAAAGAAAACGACGCATTGCTTTGTACAAAACACACTAGCTGGTTCAACAACAACAAAAAGGATAAATTCTTAACACACTGCCTTTTGGGGCAAATTGTTTAAGGTAATGTCGTCTAACCGTGTACAACTATCTTCTTAACTCTGCTTTTTTGAGCAAGCTGGTAAAAGTAATGTCTTGATATAAATAGAGTTGATATTCCAGAATGTTAAAAAAATGATTCAGTCAAATCCGTGGTTATTAGAAGCTGGCTTCATTGAAACAGTTCCAATTCTATCGTTGTATTTAAATACAAATTAATTTTTATTCGCGTTAGGTACAATAAGGGTATGGATGTGTATTTATTCCAAAGTAGAATAAAAACAGCTGATGTTGATTGCAATATTATATCAAGTTATTTATTTTAAAATGAAATATTGACGGACATAATGTCCTGTCTGGGAATATTCTCGATCACAGTGTTGTGACTTAGTCTATGCGGGATATGTGTGATGATTTAGCGACCGTACTGTGTGCCGTTAACCATAAGCTGTCATTCATGCGCAATGGCGATCTGTCATAGTGTTCTCTGGGAACTTCTTGACAATATTAATAAGACTACACAAAGTGCCACAATAAACCAATCAAAGGTCTAGCGAGATGTAACAGACAACAACCAATGGCAGCATATCTGAGTGTAAAGAAGAACATGTCTAGATGATCGGAATACTTATGCTGCTGTGTTTGCTTATGGTGCTAGTACTATGATTACTCTTGCTTATGGTGTTCGTACTGCGATTACTCTTGCTTCTGGTGATATTACTGCAATTACAAATCGCTTTAGGTGATAGTACTGTAATTACTCGTGCTTGTGGTGATAGTACTGTAATTACCCTTGCTTGTGGTGATATTAATGCAATTACTCTTTTTTGTGGTGGTAGTACTGTAATTACTCTTGTTTGTGGTGATAGAACTAAAATTAATTTTGCTTGTGGTACTATTATTGCAATGACTCTTGCTTGTGGTGATAGTACTGTAATTATATTTGCTAGTGGTGATATAACTATAATTACCACAAGCAACTACAATTACACTTGCCTGTGGTGATAGTACTGCAATTACAAATTGCTTGTGGTGATATTACTGCAATTACTCTTGCTTGTTGTGGTAGTACTGCAATTACTCTTGCTTATGGTTATAGTACTACAATTGTTCTTCCTTGTGGTGGTAGTACTGCAATTGCAAATTGCTTGTGATGCTTGTACAACAATTATTCTTGCTTGTGGTGATAGTACTAAAATTAATATTGCTTATAATATAGCCATAACAGAAGTGTTCGTTGCAACTTCTCTACATGGCTATGCACTATAAAATTAAGCTACAGCTGGAAGCTTTAAGAAATACCCGCAAATTTGGCTTTCATCGTTTCACCCACTCAACCCTTCCTTCTCTGGGAATACGTTCAGGATCAAAAACCTCCGTTGTCATGTACTCATTATCGTGAAACATCATAAATCCAATATGCCCTTCCTGACTCAGTGGTTGATTGAGTTACTGTTACAAGATAGAGTCCCTATCACCTATGAATCTATAATCCTTGACACACTCCCAGCAAATTTCTCCACCGGATGCTGCCGTTGTTCTTGTAACATATGTGGTGCACTCCGCCAGAGGAGAATCACCAAACACATCAAATTGATATGTATTCCTTCAACTACTTCCGAGGTCATTTTTCAATCTGACGGAAATGACCGAACCATGTTCCGATCTATCAATGAAAGTGCCCGATTTTATCGATCATTAAGTGGTGACTGTAATTGGAAGAGAAACTTTGATCAGCCCGCTCAAACAGCATTAAAAGTCAGGTTGGGTCACAATCGCGAGAAGAAAAAAACCTATTTGCTCTCACAATGAGTGGTTAAGCAGGTCTATGCATATTCCTGAGAAAAGACAGGATCTTCGCACAGGTGGCCACGGGTGATAAAAGAGCTCAGCGGATTATTGCCCGTGGCTTCCAGCGATGGGCCGGAAAAGGAGGATTCCATAATGCCAATGAAATTGTGATTATCAGCCACACAACCATTCTTCCACCGCGTGCTATATATCCAGGATCCAAATTGTTATCTACTCAACCAAGTTAACATATCAGCAATGGCGCCCTGCTTAATTAGAGTAGGAGGAGTTCAAGTTATAACATGAACACCCTCCTCAATCGGTGTAGAAGGAGTTCAAGTTATGACATGAACACCCTCACGAATCGGTGTAGGACTAAAGTTATAACATGAGCACCCCCTCAATCGGTGTAGAAGGAGTTCAAGTTATAACATGAACACCCTCACGAATCAGTGTAGAAGGAGTTCAAGTTATAACACGAACACCCTCACGAATCGTTGTAGAAGGAGTTCAAGTTATAACATGAACACCCCCTCAATCGGTGTAGAAGGAGTTCAAATTATAACATGAACACCCTCACGAATCGGTGTAGAAGGAGTTAAAGTTTTTATGACATGAACACCCCCTCAGTCGGTGTAGAAGGAGTTCAAGTTATAACATGAACACCCTCACGAATCGGTGTAGAAGGAGTTCAAGTTATGACATGAACACCCTCACAAATCGGTGTAGGACTAAAGTTATAACGTGAGCACCCCTTCAATCGGTGCTGGAGGAAATTTATGAGAAAAACAGAGACGGGCGGATACAAAACTGCAGCAAAATACGAAAAGACTCCGAATAGTTCACTATTTTGTTGAACGATCTGGTACTGACTCTTCCGAGTTTTCAGTTTCCTTTACTAATACATTAATATCTAATGTAGCTTAATATCTAATGTACCTTGAGTATTCAACCTACACCATGTACATTTTTAGTTGTACTGGAGTCACCTTACTAAGCTCTAAATTGCTTAAAATTGTGCCGTCTGAGAGAACAAAAGACAAATTCTTATGCATACATCGTGTATTACAATCAGGTTTCAATGTTTGATGAATGCAGTCACGAACTAAGATTGTACGCTAACTGTAGTATTTTGTCTGTAACATAGACCTTTGGCATGCCTAGTTTTTGTAACACCTTTCAGTCCATCAATGCCACTTAGTTCCTTATGCAAGAGATACGTGTTTATACATTCATATCGGTAACGTTAAACCTTTAACTTAGTCTCAATATTACAATGTGTCTCATTCGTATTTATACCATCTACTGAGAGGTATCCTAGGTATGTATACCATCTACTGAGAGATATCCTAGGTATGTATACCATCTACTGAGAGATATCCTAGGTATGTATACCATCTACTGATTGATTGATATCCTAGATATGTATACCATCTACTGAGAGATATTCTAGATATGTATGCCTTCTACTGATTGATATCCTAGATATGTATACCACCTACTGATTGATATCCTAGATATGTATACCATCTACTGAGAGATATCATAGATATGTATACCTTTTACTCATAGATATCATAGATATGTATACCATATACCGAGAGGTATCCTAGGTACGTATCCCATCTACTGTTTGATATCCTGGGAATGTATACCATCTACTGATTGATATCCTAGATATGTATACCTTCTACTGATAGATATCATAGATATGTATACCATCTGCCGAGAGGTATCCTAGATATGTATGCCTTCTACTGATTGATATCCTAGATATGTATACCATATACCGAGAGATATTCTAGATATATATACCTTCTACTGATAGATATCATAGATAGGTATACCATCTACAGAGAGGTATCCTAGATATGTATGCCTTCTACTGACTGATATCCTAGATATGTATACCATCTACTGATTGATATCCTAGATATGTATACCGTCTACTGAGAGATATTCTAGATATGTATGCCTTCTACTGATCGATATACTAGACATATATACCATCTACTGATAGATCTCATAGATATGTATACCATATACCGAAAGGTATCCTAGGTATGTATCCCATCTACTGTTTGATATCCTAGGAATGTATACCATCTACTGATTGATATCCTAGATATGTATACCTTCTACTGATAGATATCATATATATGTATACCATATACCGAGAGGTATCCTAGGTATGTATCCCATCTACTGTTTGATATCATATATATATATATATATATATATATATATATATATATATATATATATATATATATATATATATATATATACCATCTACTGAGAGATATTCTAGATATGTATACATTCTACTGATTGATATACTAGATATATATACCATCTACTGATATATATCATATATATGTATACCTTCTACTGATAGATATCATATATATGTACACAATATACCGAGATGTATCCTAGGTATGTATCCCATCTACTGTTTGATATCCTAGGAATGTATACCATCTACTGATTGATATCCTAGATATGTATACCTTCTACTGATAGATATCATATATATGTATACCATATACCGAGAGGTATCCTAGGTATGTATCCCATCTACTGTTTGATATCCTAGATATATATACCATCTACTGATAGATATCATAGATATGTATATCTTCTACTGATATATATCATAGATATGTATACCATATGCCGAAAGGTATCCTAGGTATGTATCCCATCTACTATTTGATATCCTAGGTATGTACACCATCTACCGATTGATGTCCTAGATATGTATGCCTTCTACTGATTGATATACTATATATATATATATATATATATATATATATATATATATATATATATATATATATATATATATATATATATATATATATATATATCATCTCCTGATATATGCCAAATATATGTATACCTTCTACTGATAGATATCATAGATATGTACACCATCTACTGATTGATATACTAGATATGTATACCTTCTACTGATTGATATCCTATATATGTGTACCTTGTACAGTTAGATATCCTTTATATATATATATCCTTCCCATGTATACTGTGATACTGTTTACTGATAAGATACCTCTGACAAGTACACCATCCTTCTTTTATCAGAGTCCGTACACTTTGCCTACAGTGTGTGCAGTTTAATATTTTTGATATTATAATAACATGTGAACATATCACTTTACGTATTTCTGATTGGTCCAAATAAGCACATTAAATTATTGTGCGATATTCTCTTTACTGATTCGGTGCAATCGTGGGCAAACTTTTTCAACTACGCCTTCTGGAATGTTATATTTTGAATGAACATTTTCGCGGCCATTTTTCAACTGGACTCGCGAAATTAAGTTGAGGAACAATTATCTCGGGTATCTGAATATGGACAAACGTGGGGTTTGTTATGTCATGTGTAACACATTTTCATCATAAGAAAAATGGCGTAAAACTACAAGACAAGAACGACAATAAGAAATAAAATTAAGGATATTGCTCATTTGATAGCGGGTGGCGGGGTGGGGGACGGTATATATGTAACATAGATATAGAATCCACCCCATATACAAGCGTGGTTCAAATGTTAAGTTACAGAAGTAAATAAACCCACCTTTGTTCACAGAAGAATGTGGACATATATGGGTCTTCCAACTGACAGAACTTTATCCAACCACAGCATATTTACGCAGTATATTACGGGATGCAAAAAGAAATTTGTTTACGTTTTCTGTACAGTCTATTTTTCCAAATCAAATACTGCAAATATCCGGTCACAAATGCATTACAGTAAATATGGGAATTTCTGCATCCAGTAATCCTATTTCACATGAAAATCGCAACAAAGTAATGTTATGATCTGGAATGACATTTTAGGGTAAACAAGTACTCTATGCCTACTGTGTACCGTATCAAACAATTTGGCATCACATCGCATTGATCATTCTGTTTTGAAAAATGATTTTGTCGTTATAAAATGTTCTGTTTATTCGGATGGAAGCTTTTCCTTTGATTTATAGTTTGTAAAAAATTACAATCTACTTGTATTAGTTCAACTTTGTTTGGGACTATATTTTATGCACAACAAATAAAATGTGCAACGTATGTCAGAATGAACGAAATTATTAATTCTTCTTTCTATCTAAATAATTTCAACTGAAATAAAAACTATATGATAAAAAGACTCTCAAATGGGCAATGATTTAATATTAAATTTATGAAACTCGTTGAATAATATCCAGCTTTTGCGAGCCAAGGCTTGTCAATATTCAACTCGTTTCATGAATTCAATATTAAATCATTACGTATTTGAGATCTTCTATATGTATACCATCTACTGATATATATCCTTCATATGGATGCCATCTAATAGACCATGATATATTACTTCCCCGTCTCCAGCATGTATTTGGCATTCATGATACAGCCTTACTGTGGTTCAAGTCCTACTTGGTCAACAGGACACAAACTGTATCTGCAAATGGAATACACTCCAGCCCAGTTGATCTATGTTGTGGTGTTCCACAGGGGTCTGTTCTTGGACCTGTTCTCTTCATTCTATACACTCAGTCGCTCTCAAGTGTCATAGATCATCATCCAGTGTCTCACCGATTGTACGCTGATGACACCCAAATATACAAATCTAGCCACCCAACTGAAGTTGATGCTACCATCCAAGTTGTAGAGAGGTGCATTTCTGATGTGAAATCATGGATGACATGTAACAAGCTGCAGATGAATGATGATAAAACTGAGGCCATTCTGATCACAACACAAAGACTTTCTCATTCACATCCTTTACCTCAAACAATAAATATCAGTAACACCAACATTAAATTCACACAATCAGTACGAAACCTAGGTGTTAATCTGGACAGTACTCTCACATTGCACCAACATGTCATGAACATATGCAAGGCTGCATATCTTAAGCTGAGATGCATCAGCTCAATTCGCAAATATCTTTCAGTTGATGCCACTAAAACACGTGTGTGTTCATTAGTACTTTCAAGACTGGACTATGATATTTTCTAATCACTACTTATGTCTTCACGCTAAGTTGTTATATATATATATATATATATATATATATATATATATATATATATATATATATATATATATATATATATATATATATATATATTGTAACTCATTTCTGTCTGGTTCATCTCAATATCTGTTCCAGAAACTTCAAAAAGTTCAAAACACAGCTGCTCGGATCATACTGAGAGTACCACGATCAGAGCACACCTCCCCGCTGCTCTGTACCATACACTGGCTATCCATTCGATCCAGAATCAAACACAAAATTTGTTCTCTGTGCTACGTTTCACTGTCGGACTATAGTCCAACATACCTATCCGACCTCACACACGTGCACACACCAGCAAGATACCTACGCTCCTCTTTTGACAATCGTATACTCATTATTCCCACTATGAAAACAAAGTCGTATGGACAGCGTTCTTGTGCATACCAGGGCCCAGCAACGTGGAATGAATTGCCAACTGAACTTAGACAAAAAGACACAGTGACCCCATTCAAGAGTGCTCTCAAAACTCACTTATTTCGACTGCAAGAACAAACTTAAAGACCTAATAATGTTTCCTACTTAAAATATTCTCAGCATGCTTTTTTATGTTTTCTAATTTCATGGTGTTTGTTTTTGTAATCATATAATTATGTTTTTTATCTTATAGGTGTTGTCTAATGTTGTAAAGCGCTTAGAACTTCTAAAGATTAGGTGCTATACAAAGTCATTATTATTATTATTATTTATTATTATTATTATATGTATACCATCTACTGATAGATATCCTTGATATGTATACCATCTACTGACAGTTATCCATCATATGTATAACATCTACTGATATATATCCTTGATATGTATGCCATCTACTGACAGTTATCCATCATATGCATACCATCTACTGACAGTTATCCATCATATGTATACATCTACTGATATATATCCTTGATATGTATACCATCTACTGACAGCTATCCATCATATGTATACCATCTACTGATAGATATCCTTGATATGTATACCATCTACTGACAGTTATCCATCATATGCATACCATCTACTGACAGTTATCCATCATATGTATACATCAAAAAGTTCAAAATACCGTCTACTGATATATATCCTTGATATGTATACCATCTACTGACAGTTATCCATCATATGTATAACATCTACTGATATATATCCTTCATATGTATGCCATCTACTGACAGTTATCCATCATATGCATACCATCTACTGACAGTTATCCATCATATGTATACATCTACTGATATATATCCTTGATATGTATACCATCTACTGACAGTTATCCATCATATGTATACATCTACTGATAGATATCCTTGATATGAATACCATCTACTGACAGTTATCCATCATATGTATACCATCTACTGACAGTTATCCATCATATGTATACCATCTACTGACAGTTATCCATCATATGTATACCATCTACTGACAGTTATCCATCATATGTATACCATCTACTGATAGGTATCCTTGATATGTATACCATCTACTGACAGTTATCCATCATATGAATACCATCTACTGACAGTTATCCATCATATGTATACCATCTACTGATAGATATCCTTGATATGTATACCATCTACTGACAGTTATCCATCATATGTATACCATCTACTGACAGTTATCCATCATATGTACACATCTACTGATATATATCCTTGATATGAACACCATCTACTGACAGTTGTCCATCATACGTATACCATCTATTGACAGTTATCCATCATATGTATACATCTACTGATAGATATCCTTGATATGTATACCATCTACTGACAGTTATCCATCATATGTATAACATCTACTGATATATATTCTTGGCATGTAAACCATCTACTGACAGTTATCCATCATATGTATACCGTCTACTGATATATATCCTTGATATGTTTACCATCTACTGATAGATATCCTTGATATGTGTACCATCTACTGATAGATATCCTTCACACGTACACCATCTACTGACAGATATACTCGATATGTATACCATATATATATATATATATATATATATATATATATATATATATATATATATATATATATATATATATATATATATATATATATACTTGATATGTATACCATCTACTGATATATATTCTTCATACGTATACCATCTACTGACTGATATCCTCGATATATATATACTATCTACGGATAGTCACCTTTGTTATGTATAAAATTTATTGATATATATCCTTGATAAGTATACCATCTTATGATATATATCCTTGAAATGTGTACCATCTACTGAGATATATATCCTTTAAACTCGCTACGATCATTGTGATGAATGCATTTGTCTACTTCTAGAATCAATGAGTTGCCTTTTTTGTAAGCGTGCCATATCAATCTGTTGGTTTACAAAATAGAGCAAAATTATATATTGTAATACACAGTTTGATACCATTACGTTCAAAGATGTTTTGGCATGCTTTCAATTTTATATTCTTAAATTATTGTGTGCTTAAAACATGTCAGTCAATTAAAACAAGAAACACGTGGACTCGCCATGTGATCAACCGTATTTGTATATTCTTATATGGCGTGTAATGTCGCTCGACTGGTACTCGACTTTACAATTGTCTTATCATTAACGCATAATTTGGTGGGTAGACATAATGGTAAGATTTAGAGAGGGATTTGCTTAGTGAACATAATGGGAATCCTTAGCGCGGAATATGCTGGGTGGTCTTAATGGGAATCCTTAGCGCGGTTGTTGGTGGACATAATGGGAATCCTCAGCGCGGAAATTGATGGGTAGACATAATTGGAATCCTTCGCGTGAAATTTATAGTAATACATATCTCTATCCTAGAATTTTAATGTGTATACTGGGTAGTCGTAATACACATCTCTATGCTAGAATCTGGTGAAGTATTTACCACTTAATCGTAATACACATCTATATGCCATAATCTGGAAAAGTATTTACCGCTTAGTCGTAATACACATCTCTACGCTAGAATCTGGTAAAGTATTTACCGCTTAATCGTAATACACATCTCTATGCTAGAATCTGGTTAAGTATTTACCGCTTAATCGTAATACACATCTCTATGCTCGATGAATTCGAAAACCAATATCAACAGTCTATTATAATATTTTGTCGAGCGAAATGCAGTAATATTTTACGAAATTAAGTGGGGTTTAAAAAAATTACGCAAAATTCTTAAATACCGTTTGAATCTAATACCATTAGTTGTGTTGATATTTAGCCGAATAAAAAACGATAGGTTTAGCTTATCTTGAAGAACAAGGTATGCCCAGTTCCATACGAACGTGTTTTTAAAATATTAGGTATGCCCAGTTCCATACGAACGTGTTTTTAAAATACTAGGTATGCCCAGTTCCATACGAACGTGTTTTTAAAATATAGATATATATGATGCCAAAATCTTTAACGGTAAAATAGCTATTGCCAACATTTGATACTGTTGCATTTGTAGTTAAAATTTGACCCACGGACATTTTAGCTGAAAAGGAACAATTAATACAGGATAGCGCAACTTTGTTGAAAGGTTGGCTTACTTCTAACAGAAGTAGAATGGAAAAAGAGATTACATCAAGAAAATCAGGCGTTTGCGGTCATGTTTGATATCGCGCAGTGAAGCGTCGTCTTGTTCAGTGAGAACTTTCATTAAACTTTAGTATAATATCAAAGGATTAAAGAAAAGTATTTTTGAGTCCCTCTATTTCTTTAAGGTTGTCTTTACTTTCTAATGTAAATTCTGTCTCGGTTCCAGACAAACAATTCAATTTCGTTGAATGGTATGTATGGAATAGCTTACTGTAAAATTATAAGTAATATTGTGTATTTTATTGCACTTATTGACTGGAAATCTGAATGTATGTTTGACTTGTTTAAACTGACAAGATCCTTGATCTCGAATGGAAAATAGTCATAAGATATGTTCTGTAATGTGTATTTAGCGTTATTAAGACTCTCTCGTTTAATGGAGTTGTTAGAAAACATTACCAAGTTGTATATATTAGACTCTG
This sequence comes from Sinohyriopsis cumingii, assembly GCA_028554795.2. Lineage (NCBI taxonomy): Eukaryota > Metazoa > Mollusca > Bivalvia > Unionida > Unionidae > Sinohyriopsis > Sinohyriopsis cumingii. The sequence goes on along the minus strand of CM068830.1, from coordinate 121,294,987 downwards.
ATTAACGGATCATGCATTATGCTGCCGCCATGTTAGCTTTTTTGAAGTTCATCAAGGACCACACACACACACACACACACACACACGTGTGTTACTAAAAAAGCCCATAATTGTCGAAGTATATGTAACAATACAATGTTAATATCTATATTGAAAAGCATCCACAAGAATACAATGTTACTATACGCATCCACAAGAATACAATGTTACTATATGTATCTGCAAGAGTACAATTTTACTATATGTATCTGCAAGAGTACAATGTTACTATATGTATCTGCAAGGGTACAATATTACTGTATGTATCTGCAAGAGTACAATGTTACTATATGTAGCTGTAAGAGTACAATGTTACTATATGTATCTGCAAGAGTACAATGTTACTATATGTATCTGCAAGAGTACAATGTTACTATATGTATCTGCAAGAGTACAATTTTACTATATGTATCTGCAAAGGTACAATATTACTATATGTAGCTGCAAGAGTACAACGTTACTATATGTATCTGCAAGAGTACAATGTTACTATATGCATCTGCAAGGGTACAATATTACTATATGTAGCTGCAAGAGTACAACGTTACTATATGTATCTGCAAGAGTACAATGTTACTATATGTATCTGCAAGAGTACAATATTCATATATGTAACTATTACTCAGTAATTTTGCAGTATTCTCACCTTTGTTACTGGTGACTGTATTTAGAAGATTACCATTGCGTGATTGAATATATTAATATAAAACTTCCATAATGAATTCATGTTATCGGTTAGCGACTGGCATTTTCCAATTATCAGTGAATAATGACTATCCGTGGAACTCACAACATCTCTGTCGTTTCAGCCAGACCACTGACAATTTGATCTCATACTATTTTATAAATTCAAGTGTGTGTGTGTGTGTGTGTGTGCATTACAGGTATAAGACTCTTTATAACTTCTGCAGAATGTGTGTATTGCACAACAAATCTGCACCTGGGGGACTTATCTGTTTTATTATGTTGGATGTTAGGTAAAGCAGCTGAAATAAACTCTTGGAAACAAGGGTACATCAATTGCGAAACAGAAAACAAACCTTTTGTCAATGGCTATGTTGTAGTTGTAGTAGGGTTTAACGCCATTTTTCAGCACACGATAGACTATACATGGCGGCCAGTATTAATGGTGGAGGAAGAAGCGGGGAAAACCCCCGGAAAGAACCACCGACCCACGAGAAGCTACTGGCAAGCTTTCTCACATACCCACGTTGGCTGAATCCGAGACTCGAACCCACGAAGACAGAGGTGAGATGGCAGTGATCCGTAACGGAGAGCGCTTTAGACCACTCGGCCACTCGGGACCCCCAATGGCTATGTTAATAATGTGTGCCCTCCTTTTGTGAAGCTTTCCTTGAAATAAGAAATTGTATGGGACCAGCTGTCAGTTAGTCCATCATAAAGGTCAATTTATGACAAATGAGGCTCAGAAAAGTCTGCTAGTGACCTAACTGACCTATATGCAAATTTAATACCAAGAGCTGGCATGCTTTTGAAAAGAAAACCATTACTCACCAACTTTAATGAATGCATAAGCCGTCTGAGCATGCAATTCATTATTAAATTTTCGCTATAGTGTGAAAAGTTTTTCACCGTATATACCCATTTTACTCCCCCCAGGCGGTGTCAAAGAATATTCTCATACCTCCTTTGACATAATATTCGTATCAATCAGGACAGATGCTATCCAATATGAACAATCGATACACTCGGATTTGCATGTTCAGGCTGGACTTAGGGGACGGCGTATGCGCGGGTCATGCATTTTCTAATGCCGTACCTATTCAGTTTGGGAGTCGGCTTGTACTCTAACGGGCTTACACACATATATGGAGATTTGGAGTACTCTAGAACCGATTGAGTGACCCTTGTGTAGAAATAGCTGCATGTGATGTCAGACAGTGGCTTAAACTCCTCGCCTCTCTGCAGAGCCAATCGGTGGGGTGGGTCTATGGCCGGCCCCACCTCTCTGTTTGTCTGAGCACTTTAAAATTGCACGTGGTAGCTTTCGTACATTTCAACTAATACAAGTGCACAAGTACAATGGGGAGATCTCAAATGGCCGGACTGTTATTGTGGGTACCAACATGGAAATTTTGTTAAAAGTCGATCTTCGCAACATAGCAGTTTCATCATTTGAAGCGTTTCGATTTGGATCGATCATACCATGAAGTTATAGAACTATGGCTAGATGACGTAACTATGGCTAAATTATAGTAGCATAGCTTAACGTTACGGTCCATTGGAAATGAACCGGTTGTCTATCCCCATATACAGTGCAGTGCTTGTTGTTTTCTCACTATATTATAAAAGCTACTATCCTCATCGAATAACCAAGAATAATTATATCTATTTCTTGACGAAAGGGATTTGATGAATAGAATTATATTCAGTATAAAGGAAACGGTAATCATTTAACCTAATTATCAAAATTATTTTATGTATTTGAGTATACAAAGAATTTAACATCACCATCTGTTTCTGAGACTCCAGCTTACACATTTATTTTTGTGTTTGTGTTTTTTTATGTAAAAGTAATGCATACTAAACATTCATGGTTAGTACGTTTCGATACATGGACTGAAGCCATTGCTATACAGGTATCCAATTTTACTGTAGTCGTGAAAGATAACGACATATATATGTTCCTTCTATTGAATATAACATAAGTAAAATGACTCAAGCTAATAGTTCAATACATTTCAGGCAGACAAGATCGATGAACTGTCAGGTAGACCGGTATATAATGTGTAAGATTCGAATCAGATGTTCAACTAACTTGAGCCTACTTATGTAATTTTTATACTTATTTTCTAATGTGCACATGAGACTCAAAGCTATGTATGTCTGTCTGTCTGTCTCTCAGACACACATACACGCATAGAAAGAGAAAGAGAGAGAGTGTGAGTTTGGACGTGGAACTGAGAGAAGGTTAACCGATAGATACCCTCATTACACTAACCTACATTACTATAGTTATTTTTTAAAAAAAAGGGAAAATGACAACTGTTATTTCGTTAAAACCACGATGCTAACAGATACTACGCCTGTCCCCCACTCTTTCTCGTGATGTGATATTATGACTGTAATGTTAAACTGATAACAGCTTACCTGTTTCATGCATCTCACTGCTAAGATAGATCTGCTATAACAAGTTCAGTCAAAAGAATACACAAAGGTGTCCCGCAAAACAAGGACCAAATTGTAACGTTGATCACAACGTAAGAAAATCAGTGTAATCCAGATCGGAGCCACTTACAGAATGAACCTACTGTGGTGGTTTCAGCTCTATAATCCAGGTAAGTACAGGTGTATTGTCAGGTAAGAACCCAGGTAAGAAAACAGTTTTATACGTCCCTCAGATTGCTGAGCCATGCTCCGTTTTCTATTGAACGTACATAGTCTTGTCATGCTGTAAATGGAAGAGAATAAAAAGCCCCAATATATTAAACACGGAAAACGAATTAATCCTTTCTATTTTCGTGTACTTTTCTTTACCTACTTACACCTGTGACGTATCTCTAAACAGAGACGATGAGGAAAAAGTGAGTACTTATTTAGCTGACCGCATCATTTAATTAATGAACACATCATCTTTTCTCATATTAGCTTCTTTCCCAGCACTTAGTTAGACTATGTTTTAATGATGAAGATTTTTTGATTGTATAGCACACATGCTATCAGAAAAACACAAATACACCAGCCACACTATTCAGTTAAGTTAACTACTAGCCAAGATTGGGTACTGCGTGCGTCTGTGTGTCCGTGCCAGATCATAGATGAATGATAAAAAGAACATAAAATAATAAGATAATTTTGTCGTAATGAACGAAAAGAACCGTGCGAAATATATTCAAAATATCGTCGTTTATTTATATTTACTCTAAACCATATCCTTTGGAGGAAGTCCCTACTTGTTCCAAGGTCCTTTATAAAGCGAAATAATACTATAAAGAATGCTTACAATTCCAAGATTCAAACCCTTTTTATGAAGTTGCATGTTTATTCCAATGCCTTATTTATCTTGTATCAGGACATATACTGTTTAATAATACATAGCAATTATGAGTGTACCGCTCAGCAATAGATAGGAAATGTATATGTATGCTACTTGACAATAGATAACGATAATAAGGAAGATAAAACATCAAGGTCATGTCTTTTTTTGTTGCCATTATATTGGTACGAAATGCAGATGAACTACAAGTCTCTTACACCTTCGCCATCTTTATTGTTAGTTTCATGCAAGTCATAGATACAAAGTATAGTTTCAGAGAGAGAGAGAGAGAGAGATCATGCAAATTATTATTGCGCACGAAATTGATTCATCGTAGGCGCAATACAAATTACACAAAATAGTCTCCAGAAATGATGTGAGATCTTTGAATCAACCTTAGTTTTAGTAGTGTAAACCCAATTCAGTAAGCAAGAGAATTCTAACTCCAAAATAAAGATCCTAGGTTTCAGTAAAACTGAGAACAATTAAGGATTTTCATAAAATTGGTGCCAAATGCGCTCAGATAAAACTCCACAAGTCTTTCTCTATAATTCCTACACATGTCCAAATATCCAAAGACTTTGCCCATCTCTTCATCAACAACTGGAGATTATATATGAGTGTGTGTGTGTGTGTGTGTGTGTGTGTGTGTGTGTAAATTATGAACGATATCGTTTGATGAAGGAAGGAAAAGTGTGATCTTAAATTTACTGTTCTGAACCGCACTCACCAGAAATTTCATCCTTCTGTTAACGAGAAACCATCGCGACAAACTTTGTTGACTGAAATAAAGTCGGTAAAACGTATTGGCAAAAATAAAATGGACGAAGATTTTGGGTATTTGAAGATGTATACGGAATCATACGGAGTGGTGTTTTAGTACGTATTTAGACATACAATGAAATGACAGTAAGAATGACTGTGTATAGGCTAGTGTCAACAAGCGTCCTTTACCTAACGCGACTTTGATTTGAAATATATAGCGTATGTTGTCATAATGGCGGAATTCATTTCACCGGAAGTCTGTGTTCTATACATTTGACATAATGTTGAAGGCCATAGTTTAGTATATAGATTGAACCAAAATTTAATATTGAATGTTATATTAAGAACACGTAGATCAAATAACTCTTTGGTTTTTAATGTTTTCTGGAATAAGTTCATGGAGTTATGGCCCCTGTTTGACTTAAACTTTACCTTTTGCTTGCATCGTACTGGCGGTTGTATCCGTGGCGTATGAACACATTTCTAGATTATGTGTAAACTTTCTCTTAGAAACATAGGTAACGCAGTATGTAACTCCGATATAAAATTGCTACGGTCCACAATTTGTGTAAATTTAATGCCTCTAACTCACGGAATAGAAGAAACCGAACATTTGCTTATTTGGCATAGGCAATTTTGTGACATATCCTTCAGTGATTTCCAAGACCAAATGGAATGGTAAGCTCAGATTTCCAGTAGTTTTCATAAAGTGAATCTGACATCATGTTAGTATTCGAAAGTTGTTCGCAGGCCAGAGATGAAAAGAACCCATCATGTGTACAAATATCAATAGAGTTGAAAAGAACCGATCATCATTTAAACGAATATCAATGGATCGATCATCTAAAAAAATACACATGTGATTATAAAACCACTAAATTCGCTAAATGGAGTGTAAATCGGAGCTAAGATGACATACATATTACCTCCCATTGCATTATTCACTGTGTATCGCTTCACGGCTTCCTATTTGGACTCCATTTTGAACTCCCTTTTAGACTCATGTTACGTACTTGTTATGCTATGCTCGGGAGACATGGACTGTGTATAGCAGAACAGATGGCAGAACAAGGTACTGAACACAGAGGTGTTCACTAAGGTCGGCATGACAAACATCCACACCATGCTGTGCATGGCACAACTCCGATGGGCTGGCAATGTTGTCCGCATACCGGTAGATCGCCTACCTAGGAAGGTCTTCTGTGGAGGTTTACAAAATCACTGTTTTGCCGACCCTGCCTGTGAAATCTGAAAAGTACAAACTTCACACCCAAGAAGGTGAATTATTATCACGTGGAATGGCGAAGGAAACATATTGAGGAGAATATGGTTGGACAGGCTCCCAGACACCGATGTCCTCACACGGACAGGCATTCCATGCATCCATATTCTCCTGTTGAAATCAGTTGAGATGGGTAGGTCACGTCACCAGGATGTCAGAAGAAACACTTTCATAAATACCCTAAAGTCATGCCTGAAACACATCAACATTGACCCTGAGTCTTGGGAAGATCTCAAACAGGATTTCTCCATTTGGCAGAGTCTCGTCCACACTGAAACTACCGACTTTGAACGAAGAAGAATTGAAAAGGCAATGCAGAAGCAGTAGCAGGGGAAATCTCAGAATTGCAGCACGTCTTGTTCAAGCAAACCCTAGCGACATCTCGTGTCATGTACGCCGCAGACAGTTTAGATTACAAGTTGGCTTTATCAGCCAATTACGTACTCACAGAAGTCAAACCAGTTAGTGATGTCATTGTCATCTTAGAACTCAAAGGACGAACAACATTTGCATGGAAAGTTACATATCTTGAGGTATTCATCTAGAAACCATATCTTTGCTACTAAATATATGCTATTAGGACTGTTATACTGATGTAAAATTATATCAAGCGGTATAGTCGTTCAGTCTTCCACTAATGAACGAGGACAGTTGCATAAGACTTGTTTTGATTCATTTTCGACCTAGATAATGATGAACAACAGTTTCTTAAGTTACCATCAATTTATTCACTTAGTCATGTTATTTTGTTTAAAGTGCATCAAAATAAATGTTGTGTCTATCCTTTGATTAACAATGCTTTCCAGTAAAGAATTGGAGATTACCTAAAATGCGTTTGCAATTAATGGTAAAGTAGAGCAGGTCTCACAGATATAAAAAAAATCCAATTTAAAATCTTTTTTAAAAGCGAACATACAAATATTTCTCAAGAAGGCAGTTTGAGTGACTAATTTCGTAAAAATCAATTGAAATAATGTGACAATAATTTGGAGATTTCATGCTTTTGAAGAGTTCCTAGGAAACTTTGGCCGCCCCACAACATTGTTATTATTGTAATCAATGCAATAACCAGAAACATGTACCCTCGTTTTGTGAACCAGCCTACTGCCACATACAGCCTTGAATCATTTGTAAATCGTATTATTCCTGCTTAACATGTATTTAACTGTGAATAGCAAAATGTATTGGAAGTTCAGGTCCCGATTTCTCCAGCAAAAATGTAAGTAGAGGTTTGTATCCTTGCATTTAATTGCACGAAATTTAAAGTTTGTTTTTAAATTTGACCTATAAAATGTGTTAAAGCAAGAATTAAAGATTAAGACTTGTTGATAACACCAGGACCTGATGTAGGCATCTTTATTTACCCACGATTGTGAACAGAGTAAACCTTGATTTTCTTGCACAAGATGCGACGATATATATCTGCGTGTTGACTGAGTTTTACTCGGATATTTGTAACCCCAGACTAGTTCATTTACAAGTTAATTACCTATAAATAAATATTCATTGCCTATTTGCTAAACAGTTTATACTGTGATTTAATGTAAATTTGTTATTATACTAAATTATAGTGTTGGTATGAAATTCATTTAACACACACAAGAGAAAATAGGAAAGATAAAATACCTGCAATTATCACAAGTTTGGAGAAACAGTAGTTCTCCAGATATATGTACTAGCTATATATTATCATCTAAATACAAGATCCATCGCCCTAAGTACCTTTGAAGATAAAAATATGAAGTAAGTTTCAGCGCTATGAGCACGAAATAAATAGTTTTAAGTTGTGATACATAGATACAATATCATGATTATTTCAGCTCGCATGACAACATTTTTTTCTTGCTGCCGTGCATGAATGTAATTATTTGTCATCGTTACATAATGGTTCCATTCGCTACAGCATTGTAATTATACACAACCAGGAACGGGTGTAATTGAATGCGGTGTTATAACTATAAACACAGGTAATGCACAACTTGAAATCTTTTCCTCTCATGTACACAAATGGTACATGGCAGCTCGTAAAAGGCTTCATTACCCCTCACCTCCAGCCCTAAAACCACAAACAAAGGGAAAAGCATGATTAAATCTCTTTCGGAACGGTAATCATAGTTCTTACTTTTCTGATACCTGTTACAAATTAAATTTATTCGGACGAGATCAGAAAAAATGAAGCTACCGCAGTTAAGATTGCAGAAAGCGCCGTATTTAAAACAAACGTATGTGTTGTTATTTACTCTAAATGCCACATGATCTGCATTAGGAACCAGAGCAGTTCTCAATTTCTGTCACTGTTACTTCTTTTATATTTGTTGTGAAAATGAAAACCATTTCATTGACATAATTTTTAACTTTCAAGATAAAGCAATAATAAAACATAAATGGTGATGAAATTATTTTGGGAAAGATTTTCTCTCTCTCTCCTTTTTTATTCACCACAATAGTCACCACTTTATAGTGGTTTCGGACTGGTTGAATGCCAATGGTAACATGGAATGGAAGGCATAGGGTAAGTATTTTCCTCCCCATATCATCGTCATACATTAGGCCAAACCAAACATACTGCCATTCTCTCCCACTCAGAAAGAAATTAAGAAAACAAAGGGTGGGGGAAATAAACGCAATAAATCTATGCTTTTCAGGCATGCTGCATAATTTCAAACAGTTTGTAGTAAACTAAATTGTATGACCATTTGTAAGCAGGTCTGAAAGAGCACGTGGTTTTCACTAATAGATTTAAGCAGATCGAAGTGAGCGCAGTAAAACTTCATAGCAAAATACATTGTGGTAGAAAAACAAATTTTCCAAAATGCGTTATTAGTGTTTTTATTATCTATAATTGTGTGACAACTTTCTTCTGATTTTTTTAAAGTAGATAGACTCTAAGATAAAGACAGTGAACTATTTATTGACTTGAACTGATTTGGACTGATAGCATGCCAGTAGTGATCATTTGGACTGATAGTATTCCAGTAGTGCTCATTTGGACTGATATTATACCAGTAGTGCTCATCTAGACTAATAGTATTCCAGTAGTGTTCATTTGGACTAAGAGTTTGCCAGTAGTGCTCATCTAGACTAATAGTATTCCAGTAGTGTTCATTTGGACTAAGAGTTTGCCAGTAGTGATCATTTGGACTAATAGTATGCCAGTAGTAATTATTTGGAGTAATAGTATGCGAGAAGTGTTCATCTAGACTAATATTATTCCAGTAGTGTTCATTTGGACTAAGAGTTTGCCATTAGGGATCATTTGGATTAATAATATGTCAGGAGTGCTCATTTGGACTGATCGTATTCCAGTAGTGATCATTTGGACTGATATTATACCAGTAGTAATCATTTGGATTAATAATATGCCAGTAGTGCTCATTTGGACTAAGAGTTTGTCAGCAGTGATCATTTGGACGAATAGTATTCCAGTAGTGATCATTTGGACTAAAAGTTTGCCAGTAGTGATCATCTAGACTAATAGTATTCCAGTAGTGATCATTTGGACTAAGAGTTTGTCAGCAGTGATCATTTGGACGAATAGTATTCCAGTAGTGCTCATTTGGACTACGAGTTTGCCAGTAGTGATCATCTAGACTAATTGTATTCCAGTAGTGCTCATTTGGACTAAGAGTTTATCAGTAGTGATCATCTAGGCTAATAGTATTCCAGTAGTGCTCATTTGGACTAAGAGTTTGCCAGTATTGATCATCTAGACTAATAGAATTCAAGTAGTGCTCATTTGGACTAAGAGTTTGACAGTAGTGATCATCTAGACTAACAGTATTTCAGTAGTACTCATTTGGACTAAGAGTTTGCCAGTAGTGATTATTTGGACTAATAGTATTCCAGTAGTGCTCATTTGGACTAAGAGTTTGCCAGTAGTGATCATCTATACTAATAGTATTTCAGTAGTGATCATTTGGACTAAGAGTTTGCCAGTAGTGATCATCTAGACTAATAATATGCCAGTAGTGATCATCTAGACTAATAGTATGCCAGCAGTGATCATTTGGACTAAGAGTTTACCAGTAGTGATCATTTGGACTAACAGTATTACAGTAGTGCTCATTTGGACTAATAGTATGCCAGTAGTGCTGATTTGGACTAATAGTATGCCAGTAGTGATAATTTGGACTAATATTATTCTAGTAGTGCTCATTTGGACTAAGAGTGAGACAGTAGTAATCATCTAGACTAATAGTATTCCAGTAGTGATCATTTGGGCTAAGAGTTTGACAGTAGTGATCATCTGGACTAATAATATACCAGTACTGATCATCTAGACTAATAGTATGCCAGTAGTGATCAGAAATGTATTCCAAATTAAACCACATCCCTATTCCTCGTGCCAATTGCTTTGAATTCTCTACAGTTACACTTAGAAGTATTTCAGTGATTCCTGTTTTTTACATTAACTTTTCCTTCATCACATTTACAAGACAAAAATAATTTATCAGTGTATTTCCATGTGCAGGTAGCTTCATCCAATCCTGAGTTGTGTACGAATTATTTGCCGTTTATGCTACTCCCTCCGGCCTGTATGGGGCTAAATGAGTTATATGCATTTTACTCCTACAGGCCTGTACGGGGCTAATCGAGTTTTGTACATTTTATTCCTACCGGCCTGTACGGGGCTAAATGAGTTATGTACATTTTACTCCTTCCGGCTTGTATGGGTCTAAATGAGTTATGTACATTTTATTCCTACTGACCTGTATGGGGCTAAATCAGTTATGTACATTTTACTTCCTCCGTCCTGTATGGGGCGAAAGGTGCTATAAACATTTTAAATATACAGAGGTCATTTATTGCCTTTGGCAGGTGCAACAATACAGGTGTTTATGTTGGCACACCCAATATTTATTTAATCAAGTAAAATGTTTTCACCTTGAAAACCTATAAGTAATGTTTCTCGACAAAAAACTATGATCAAATAGGGGTGGGCTTTAGATACGAAGACGCTACGTATACACTAATTATATTGATCAATTAGAATGCATAGCATGACAATGAGTTTGTATATTGATTGATTAAAATACATGTACATAACAATGAGTTTGTACATTGATTGATTAAAATGCATGTACATGACAATGAGTTTGTACATTGATTGATCAAAATATATTTACATGACAATGACTTGTATATTGAGTGATTAAAACACATGTACTTGACAATGACACGTATATTGATTGCTTAAAACACTTGTACATGACAATGACACGTATATTGATTGCTTAAAACACTTGAACATGACAATGAATTGTACATTGATTAAAATACCTATACATATCAGGGAGTAAAACTTAAATCTTCAACACTGCCAAACATCAACATCTTTCTCTTCGAATAACAAAATATTAAAATTTTAGTTTGAATGCTTGTAAAAATTCAAGGTAGCATACTGATATAGAAACCGATAAAATCATTAATTACCCATCAATTGATAGTTAAATGCTAATAAACTCAAAGCTCTCTGGTTATATAATTGAAAATACCAATTAATGGATCATATGTACACGCGAACGTAATGCTGATAACAATTTTAATTTCTGCCAGCGAGGAAGTGCAAATTTGTATTTTAGTTTATAGTGAGTTTAAAAGGATTATCGACTGCAAGAAGAAACTTAAAGACCTAATAATGTTTCCTACCTTAAATATTCTCAGCATGTTTTTCATGTTTTCTAATTTCACGGTGTTTGTTTTTGTAATCATATCATTATATGCTTGTTATCTTATAGGTGTTGTCTAATGTTGTAAAGAGCTTAGAGCTTCTAAAGATTAGGCGCTATACAAAGTCCTCATTAGTATTATTTATCTACCGAGCGAATCATACACCCGTGTGAGCGTGGCTCAAGGTCTAATTGCTATCACCTGTTGTTAACTGGAAGGTTCTTAAATACGCAAATATAACAAATATATTTTAATCACCTAATGACGACACATCACAAAACTCTTAATTTACACACTTGTACGGTTTCATCTTGTTTCACATTTTGTATGACATATGAGTAAGTATTTCTGAGCCGAATATTAGTACTTTTCCCCATGCGATACAAAACACGACCCAAATACCTGCTAGAAAGAATTCTTCCTATCTCAAATTTCTAAACACGTATACCTAAACACACCTAGAGCAGTCCCGATGTTAAGGACTTAGTTAAGGTCCATTTTAAGAAAATAATCCATCTTATCATAAAGTCTAGTGAATACTGTACTGTATGGCATCTGCTCCTAGAAACTGGCTACTTACTCGGGCTGAGAAATATCTTCCCAACGCCGACTCTCCATAATCAAACAAATAATCACAAAAATCTCAGAAAGCTATATACGGACACGTAAACACAAACAGCCCATACCTTAGGTTTATTACAGTATTTATGCTGTTTTATGCCTGAACCCTGACATCACGACAGGGCACATTGAATAGTTTTAAAGTCTATATGGATGTCCGGATTTTATATCAGGCCTTAAGGCGCAGGTTGTTTTATTATCTTCTTCTACTAAAGTGTTGAATGATAGCTCACAAAAGCCCAAATAAGTGAGAATACTCAATCGGCCCTTCTCATGAGAGATATATCTGCTTTAATGTGATTCAGAACGCAATGAAAAAACCTGTCAAATACCAGTATAAAAACCGACGATCTCCCCCTTGCCTTCTAAAAGAACATTTATGTAAAAAGGTATGGGAAGAGGATAATACCTTGGAGAAATTGAAAATAAATTGGAAAGCTTGTCCTTTAAAAACTTTATATATATATAGCCGGTATAAACATATAACTTTCATGTTATTACATTATTGTTCGGGTGGTATAAGCCCAGCATACGCGATTGAGAACCAAATGTTGCGGTTGAAAAAAGGTTTTATTCTTAAATCGTGTTTTGAAGAATAGATCCTGTACATGCGGACATAGTTTTTACAATACCATACAGACTTACAATTAGGACCTTATCATTGGGCATGTTCCATGCTGAAATTGTTAAACATATTTCTGTGCCCTATGACAATATTAAACATGTGAATGTACCCTGATGGCAATATTGAACACATGCCTGTACCCTGATTACATTGTTAAACATATACCGGTACCCTGATGGCAACACTGAACATATTTCCGTACCCTGATGACAATCTTCAACATATACCTGTACCCTGATGACATTTTTAAACATAGTTTCAGCAGTGAATATTTTTATACGATTGTCAGAACTCTTTTCAGATCAATACATGGATCATAACCACACCTATCTTTTAATAATAATGCTTTTTTTATCGAATTTCTTTGTAATTTGTGAAACATATTTTTGTAGGCTTTCAATTTCACGATCAGTGTTGCATTGTATTGAATTATATGTGATTTTTTTGTCATAAATATGGTTTAAACTAAACAGGAATTTAGTAAAGTAATGTTAAAAAGAGGAAATCATATAATTCTACCTGAGTACGGAATTTTATGTTTCTGCTCTAAATAATTTTAGTTTTCAGTTTAGTTGATGGCACCTGGCCTTGAATTCATTAAGTCACGAGTACGACTCGGAGTTTACTGGAATCTTCAAATGAAATATCTTCAGAATTATGGATGACGCAAGCATGAAATAATCATCGCTTGCTAATGTTTGGAATAAAACCATTCTGTTAAAAACTTCTGCTTGAATATTAGGACGATTTCTAAGAATGTGAATTATTCTCTGGGCGGAAGGTCTGGCGCTTAGTCACAAGGCCTTGGCACAAGGTAACAAGGCCTGGACACAAGGTGACAAGGCCTGGGCGCAAGGTCACAAGGCCTGGGCGCAAGGTCACAAGGCCTGGGCACAAGGTCACAAGGCCTGGGCACAAGGTCAAATCTCTTACTTGAATGATTCGATGAATTCCAGGACTTATCTTGATATGAATTTTAAAAAGAGCCAACGGTTCATACAAATTCATATATTGTTCTTTTGGTCGTATTGATATTTTATTAAGAAACAAAGAATCACAGTAAAGCACAAACTTATCCTTTCTTTCATGTGTAGCAACTTTAAAACAGTAACTCTTTCCAGACACATTCAAATTAATAAAAACAAGCCAGATAAACTTTAAAACAATAAACACTTGCCAGATCAGTTTCAAAAACAGTTATCACGTGCCAGATAAAATATATTTAGTCTACCTGCTACATGTTACGATGAATATCAAGATTGTACTAGTCATTAACATGGCCCTTTACTGTTAGAGGTTAATGAGAGAGGCGATAAAATGGTGTAATACCTACCGACATCTTAAACAGCAGCCACAACCACAGTCGTTTAATGTCAATTACAATGATTTTAAGATCCTTACACCCATGCTAACTATTCTGTTAAATGAATAAATTCAACATCTCATCTAAATTTAAATGATGAATAGGCATGTGCTTTTCAGTTGTTATGACCTTTGAAAAGGAATATTTGACCCTCTGCGACTGAGATGTATGGATGGTATAGTTGCAAAATATCCAGGCTAAATAAACGCTACCATAAGTCAATTATACTGTATTCTCGATTACTCTCGATCGAAATATCCTTCTGTCCCTGTAGAATAATCTATTTTACACAAAGTAAATACGGTTCCTTTGAAGTATTTGGTTATTGTAAACAAACCTTTTTGCACAATATGTCTTTGCCAGTACATGTCACGTGATATACCTTGAGTATGACATCGCAAGGGATGATTCCATTTTGATAAAGGAGATGGATTGAAAATTCGATGAAATATGTGAAGGTAATCATAATATGTAAAAATAACAATCTATTTTCATATCTATGAAATTAAGAGTAAATCCTTCTCCTATTTGTACAAATAACGGAGATATTCCTTGGAAATCGCAATCTGATTCACGTATTTTCTTGTCCACAGTGGTACTATCGCATGTAAAGTCATTCTTAAAATAGTGTACCCTATGTGTAGGAGTCACTATTTCGTTAGGAGATGAGATTTAAGGTGATGTTTAATTGGATCCGACATGCTAATTGGATGATTGGGTTCACCGTACTGTTGTAACTAATTTGGCTAAAATCAACGTCAGAAATGATTATTGGTGGGCTTGCATGCGATAAATATTTGTTGAACAGAAATTTCAATGGAATGAAAGCAATTATTGTGTCTGACTTTACTAGCAGTGTTACTCTTTGAGCTAGAAGTGTCTTATCACATAATGTATATACTGACTGACAGTCGGCAATTGACAAGATATTTTTGTAATTATAAATACATGTACTTATAAACGATTTCCACTACGAACCGTATGTTTATATACAGCTGCAGATTTTGTAGCTAAAAGATGCATTACCATTGAAATATTCTTTGGTGAGGTATAACTGGGACCCTTGATTACACTGAACTATACTTTGGAGATATACATATGGGACCCTTGATTACACTGAAATAATGTTTGGGGACATATAAATGGGATCCTTGATTACATCGAAATATACTTTGGTGATATACAAATGGGACCTTTGACTATATTAAAAGAAATGACAATAACGTTTAAATATGCCGTCTTAGTGAAGAAGAACTATGGTCATGTATACATTGCAGAGTTTCAGGTAAAACATCATAAACGGCACAGGTGTTTGCAGTTACAATAGAATCGCAATATAAAAGTCAATTAATATTATCTAGTTGATTTTCTATGAACAAATGAACTTCTTGCTGGACGCTGTAGACCGCTGTCAACGTTTGAGAATGGAAAGAACGAGAAAAGGTCAATATAGAGGTCTAGCTACACGACTTCATAGACACGAATCGCTTGCAACATTTTAGACGTGAGTTACTTTTAACATCTTAGACACGAATCGCTCGCAACATTTCAGACGTGAGTTACTTTTAACAACTTAGACACGAATCGCTCGCAACATTTCAGACGTGAGTTACTTTTAACATCTTAGACACGAATCGCTCGCAACATTTCAGACGTGAGTTAGTTTTAACATCTTAGACACGAATCGCTTGCAACATTTTAGACGTGAGTTAGTTTTAACATCTTAGACACGAATCGCTCGCAACATTTCAGACGTGAGTTACTTTTAACATCTTAGACACGAATCGCTCGCAACATTTCAGACGTGAGTTAGTTTTAACATCTTAGACACGAATCGCTTGCAACATTTTAGACGTGAGTTAGTTTTAACATCTTAGACGCGAATCGCTTGCAACATTTTAGATGTGAGTTACTTTTAACATCTTAGACACGAATCGCCCACAACATTTTAGACATGAGTTACTTTTAACATCTTAGACACGAATCGCTCGCAACATTTTAGACGTGAGTTACTTTTAACATCTTAGACACGAATCGCTCGCAACATTTCAGACGTGAGTTACTTTTAACATCTTAGACACGAATCGCTCGCAACATTTCAGACGTGAGTTACTTTTAACATCTTAGACACGAATCGCTCGCAACATTTCAGACGTGAGTTACTTTTAACATCTTAGACACGAATCGCTCGCAACATTTTAGACGTGAGTTACTTTTAACATCTTAGACACGAATCGCTTGCACATTTTAGACGTGAGTTACTTTTAACATCTTAGACGTGAGTTGGCTTGTAACATTTTAGACTGTGCTGCTTGTAAAATTATACATGTGAAGTGCTGATAATATTTTAGATGTGATTTGCATACAACATGTTAGATGTAGGTTGCTTGTTACATGCTAGAAATAAGTTGCTTGTAACATGTTAGATGTAGATTGCTTGTAACATGCTAGATGCAAGTTGCTTGTAACATGTTAGATGTAAGTTGCTTGTAACATGCTAGATGTAAGTTGCTTGTAACATGTTAGATGTAGACCGCTTGTAACATGTTAGATGTAGGTTGCTTGTAACATGATAGATGCAAATTACTTGTAACATGTTAGATGTAAGTTGCTTGTAACATATTAGATGTAGGCTGCTTGTAACATGTTAGATGTAGATTGCTTGTAACAAACTAGATGTAGGTTGTTTATAACATGTTATATGTAAGTTGCTTGTAACATTAATGGATGTAAGCTGCTTGAATATTAAGTAAATGAACCAAGGTCTCTTGTTGAGATATTATGGACCAGTACTTCTCGACTGAAATACTAGGGGAATGGACCAATGCTTCTTGACTGAGGTGTTAGGTAATGGACCAGTGCCTCTTGACTGAGGTATTAGGGACCAATGCCTCTTGCTGGGGTAGTATGGACCAAAGCCTCTTGATTGAGGTATTAGGTGAATAGACAAATGTCTCTTGACTGAGGTATTAAGTAAATGAACCAATGCCTCTTGGTTGAACTATTAGGCAAATGGACCAATGTCTCTTGACTGAGATATTAGGTGAATGGATCAATGCTTCTTGACTGAGTTATTAGGTGAATAGACCAATGTCTTTTGACTGACATATTAGGTGAATGGGCCGATGTCTCTTGACTGAGATGTTAGGTAAATGGACCAATGTCTCTTGACTGAGATATTAGGTGAATTGACCGATGTCTCTTGACTGAGATCTTAGGTAAATGGACTAATGTCTCTTGACTGAGATATTAGGTGAATTGACCGATGTCTCTTGACTGAGATCTTAGGTAAATGGACCAATGTCTCTTGACTGAGATATTAGGTGAATGGAGCAAAGTCTCTTCACTGAGATATTAGGTGACTGGACATATGCCTCTTGACTGAGATATTATGGACTAATACCTCTTGACTGATATATTAGATATAAAGACCAATGCATCTTGACTGAGATATTAGGTGAATGGACCAATGCCTCTTGACTGTGATATTAGATGAATGGAACAATGTCTTTTGACTGAGATGTTTGGTTAATGGACCAGAAAACAGGTCATACCCCTCTTATAGCTGTTGACTTAGATGACACATATACTAAAGCGAGTGAAATCCCCTGGTGGAGGGTCAAACGGATGGGGCAGTTTCCCCCTCTCAGACTGCAACCCTCGAGTTTAAAAAAATACATTGTGCAGTATTTGCCTTGTCCCTTTTATTTTATCTTTGCCCAAAAAGCCAGAGAAATATCTTTTGCCCCACCTCCACCCCGGAAAGTTCCTGCGGACGTAGATGAGTAAAGCTAAGTGCACTTTACTTTGATATGGTGAGAATAGAAATTTGATAAGTAATCGGTTTTGACATTCTTAGTTTGGGTTTTGTTTCTTGACTGAATGTGATTAGAATTCTTGAACAATGCATTTTCACTGTCAAAGTCTTTTCTAAAATAAAAGTTTGGAGAGCTGCACAATATATGGTCAAATGCATTTGAAATACAAAAGTCATATTATCTTACTGTTTGGTATCAATGCATATTTCCACAGCTCTGTGCCCGTCAACCATATTAATTTTATTGCTAGAATCTGATATAGATTGAAGGCCACATCAAATGTACTCTTTGATCACTACCATGTCAGAAACGTACGCAAAAGGTTTCACTACATAGATCGGTTTTTTTCTTTTAGTTATGATGGCAACAAAGGGTTGAATATATATAATGATCAATTATGTAGTGAAACAACAAAGTGCATAGCATACAAAGAAATGATTGTAATTTTCCCGTCACATTATTTGAATATTAGTTTACTATACATACTAACATCGTCTTAACCTACTTTTTATTGTTCCTCAATCTGCAAAGGCAAAACAAAGAGAAAGCAAAACAAATGAAAACAAGATCTGCGGTACAATTCTCTGTCAAAAGGCATGAGAAATTTTAAAGATATTCACGTTAATATTATCTTTCAAAACGTTTTCCATATTTGTTATACAATACCATCTAGTTTAATGGAAACATTGCTTGAATTCCATTTCGTACGATTGATAGATCAATATAATTACAAAGAGGAAGAATTCTGTGTACTTTGGAAAACATTAAATAATAGCCAGTCATTCACATTGCCATAAGAAGCTGTCAAGGTACCAATTAAATTAGCCAAAGTTTCGTTAAACCTATGATCATCGCCATATTGAGGATTGGAAATGCGTACGTCTAAAACTTGTTCTAAATGAATCGTTATGTGTAAAATTTAACCATGCACGAAATTTTAACACAGTAATGTCTTATGTACCAGGAATAACAATGTGTCAGTTTCAACTATTTTCCGTGACTTAAACGATAAAATATTATCTTATTGAATGAAATTCAATACCACCCTTTCTCCGGGGGTTTAGTTTATCGCACATCCGGGTGTGTTTGAGTAGTATATTATTCGCCCATATATATGATCGAAAGAACATAAATATCAGACATGTAACATGAAGTCTATATACTTATAAGCGAAATATGAGTGAACAATAGAAAAAGGAGACAAGAGTACCACTTACGACACAATGATAGTTCGTTTTGTGACATGTCCATCGCCATTATTAAATCTTTGAGCTAGTGCCCTGACTATAAGATACACTACCTAGATATGATGTATGTGGATGCATAACTTCGTCAAAAATATCTGATGTGACTAAAAAGTAAAAAACCAGACAGGCAAAAGTGGTAACACAGAAAGAGGTCACGTGATTAAACCTTCCCTTGGTTTGACTTTGAAA
The DNA here is from genome assembly GCA_028554795.2 of Sinohyriopsis cumingii. NCBI lineage: Eukaryota > Metazoa > Mollusca > Bivalvia > Unionida > Unionidae > Sinohyriopsis > Sinohyriopsis cumingii. The sequence goes on along the minus strand of CM068830.1, from coordinate 121,275,371 downwards.
CTCGAGCTAGCTATGGTTTGTATCTGAGTTTGATCTGCGATTGTGCTTTTAGCTCGACTGAAGAACACGTTCGTCGTCACTGCGACATCAATGGCTCGAACAGAGGAGCTGCACACAGCGCATGCAATCTACAGCACATTTGGTCTCGAAAGAAAATACGAATTCCCTTAGTGATTCATAACCTGTGCTGGTCGGAGCGCCATTTAATAATGCAGGCTATAACAACGGCATCGAAGAAACCAATAAGTGTCATTCCCAACAGCATGTAAATAATACATAGCATTTAGGCTTGGTCAACTTCAATTTTTACTAACTCATTACAGTTTCTAAATTCACCTCTGGAAAACTCGTGGGTTACCGTGAAGCGAATGGTAATGATCGTTTTATGATTACTCGCCAGAACGGCTGTACTTTTAATGAAGCATTTTATCACAATGGAAGTTATCCGTCCGGACCAGACTGTATTGGAAAAAGGTTCGTCTTACTTCTTCGTAAAGAATTATATTTAACTCCTCCGGTGCATACAAATACAGAATTAAATTGTTTCCACTGAGACTCACAAGGGTGGTTGTGAAACTGATTTTTGAGTAACGGTGAGAGTGCTCTGCCGAATCGTCTCAGCAGGTTTCAGCCCAGCTGAAAGGGTATTATCATTATTTAATGCTGCTATGACTGATCAAAGCGGTGTTTCCTAATCGCGAGACCAATCTTTACGATTCATTGACGAGTCATGCGTGCACTAATGTCCGAATAATCGCTCCGCAAGTGTGAGGTTAAAACATTCGCTTGGTCGCGACATATGCCAACATGTCCAAGACGAACTAGCACCTTAACATTTATGAACAGCAACTAATAGAAGTTCTTTTTTTTTTTGGGGGGGGGGGGGTTTCCACATATAACAGTTGAGGCCATGCTAGTGGTGAACGTGTGTAAACACGTTTAAGCGCATCTGTGACACTTACTGAATATCTAAACGTTAGCGGCTCCGCTTACTTGTATCAGCTGATAATATCTACAATGGTTAAAGCGTACCTATATGTGCTTTCTAGTACCCAATCATGTGGAATAAACAATGATACGCCTGTTGACCATCCTCACATTAAACCATCAACAGAAAATCATAACGAGGGTAGGTAAATCTACAACAATACCTGTTTGGCAAGCCACTCTCTAGCGGAACAACCAAATGGGTGCTTTATGCTGCACTCGCTAAGTTTTCAAGTGCAGCTTCACCATTCCATAAACCGAGGAGAATGTAGTATATCGCAGCCTGTTTCATGTCTTTTATATTAGTTTTACTTCCAATGAGTGTCTTTAGTCCACCAAGGGCGCGCTAGTGACCATAAGAAGCTTCGCCTCCAAAAGCAATACGAACTTTCAGGCCTCGCGATGACGTCATGGACAAGATCTACATCGACGCGTTGATAGGCAAGGATATCACTTTATGATCTATGTCGGTAACATGTAACCTCGACGCTGATTAAAGGTTATTCTCTGAGTTAGAACCAAGCCGTTTATCCATACATCTCCCAATCTTGGAATAATTTTATCGAGGTTACAGATTTAGCTAAGGAAGCTTTTCGCCAGAATATTTACTCCATGGTGTCCTGGTTAGCCTCATTAACTCAGCAGCGATATCAGTCAAATTTGTTTTCAGATTCTCCTTTGCATACGCCCACGAACTTAAAATACTTTGCTCCACATCGAACCCAAAATCCAGCGATCAAATCTTGACCATCACGTGTTTGAGTCCGCGCGGGATGTACAGTGCAAGTTTTCATGCAGCATCGCAGATAATATGAAGTCATGATTGTGTTACACAAAAATTGACATGTAAAATGGCATTATGGAAATGGATTGTCGACATTACTGTCATTGACTTTTCTGCGCAAACCAAGCCCCAAACCATCCAAGCAGGATTTTATGTTTACAACTTCAGCTCGCACGTTGATCTTTTGCCTGGCTAGATCATGAAAAACACACAATGTTCTTGAATCTGGTCATACGTTAGCTAACATGGGATGATTGCGACATCAGAGGACGACCAACTATTTTATGATGTACTCAAATATTTCAAGGAAGTGCTTAGTCAATATCGCTTAGCCGCTTACTTCTTCGTCACTATGGTATATTTTCCACAATCGATGAAGCTTCCGCCATTCATTGACGATCTTTACCTGAAGCGATAATGTAATCCTGGAACACCAAGACAAACCCGCGAGAATATTTTCCCTTTTGCTAACACAAAACACAGACGTGATCTATATGACTCAAGGAAACGCGCACGTGTCTAATATGATTCGAGACAGTTGTAACTTGTTAATGATATTTCGTGGCATTAACGCGGATGGCTTTGCAAACATTCGTTGGATTTGGTGTGCTGCTGAGCACTTGTGGGAATGAGCTTCGGAATATGTTTGAGTCGGTCACCCACGACTCCTAGAGCTGACTCGTTGTTGACTTATCTGGAGGCTCTGTCTCACGAAAAAAGAATCGAGCTAGTCTAGACGCAGCAATGTAACAACCATAGAAAACATAGGCAATGACGAATTCGCCAACGATGATACAACAGAAGTTGCTGACCGACGCCGCAAAGTTGTGCGCTATCACTTCTATGCGAATACATGGATGCATGAAGATATGTCAGACATATGTTACAGTCGCCACAGACTGCACCGGAAGGCCTCACAGTGGGGTTCAAAGAACGCTTGAGCTGCTAATCAAACCCACACGCAAAATCATCTCTTTCCCCAATTACAGACTCATTGGTGTAATTTTCTCTGATTCGATATTACAGAAGGAGAGCATATATGACCTTATGAGGGTCAACGACGCGTGTTGAAAACTAGTAATAGTAACTAAGTGTGGTATGTTTTAAAATAATAATTTGATGTCATCGAGTCAAGGATAGCCTTAGCTCAGAGCAGTCAAAAGCGTAATAGGAAACGATAGCGGGGTCACATTGAGACTTTCTCCGGCAAGGTTAACTTTAATTATAGGCGTGCGACTAAACGAACAAAGACTTGATCTGCTTATTGCAGATAAACAAACGAATATGGCTGTGACATTAAAGCTATCCAAGTCAAAGGTGACGCAGCTTCAAAAGACAGGTGGAATATTTCCATTCATCGCTGCCATTCCAGCATTGTTAGCGTCTACTGCTATCGCTGATGTAAAAAGGCTGCAATAGAGGCGGTCAGAGTTGTATCTGGGATGGTCATTTTGCGTCTCTAAGGCGAATAAAAAAAGAAAAAGGTCTTCTGCCACCTGGAATGACCTGCACAATACCATCAAACAGACATCCTCGACCACCCGGTAGAACTCGCAAAAGGCCTCGCTGTTCATAACGCTTCTCGCATGTATATTGATCAACTTTTTATTTACTCGCAGTGACAAAGTCATTCAAGCATTTGTGATGTGTTTTCATGCAGAAAGAACCAGCTTCGATGCAAGACCGAAGCATTTATATGGCTTCATCAGCAGGACCTGGAACTCTACCACGTTGCAGTTTCGGCTGGATGACCCTATATATAGATATCTCTCTTGAAGAGCTGCGTGCCCTGTATAATTCACCTACACAACGCGCGGGCGCTTTTGTACCATGTCTTAAAGTACACTTGATATTATTTAAAGTGGCTATTAACATATATGTATGCTAGAGCGGAAGAAGCCCAAAACGGCTGATGGATCTGTCACCAAAGTAGATTTGATTGAGTTTGCAAGGCAGGTTGTTGTTTACGTCGACCCGGGCGAGCTTGCAATTTCCCATGATCAAACTGGAAAGCTAACGTGGATATTTAAAATGTTATTCTGAAGTTACCGTCCTGAAAAATCTGCCTGAAATTAAACAAATCGGGGGAATCAGAGACTGACATATCGGTTGCGCAAATAAATCAAAACCCATGTTGACGAGGGCTGATGCTACAACAAGAAAATAATACGTGGATGAAGAGACAGCAGAGATGCCTTAACTACCACGGGTAGTAACTTCATGGAGCCTAAGTAAAGAAATATTGTACAGCGAATCAAAGGAATAAGCTGACATGGCAACGTTTTCCATACTATTGAAAATAGCTTTGATAGACCTAAACGCCATAACTTAAAGGTGCACGGGTCCAGATCTTACTTGTTTATAGTGACCGGAAGCAAAGGTGTGTGGGGTCGAATGATAATGTTGATAAATGATCAGGGTTATATTATTTAGTTTTCATTCCCACCAATATCAGGTATCGACAAGCATCGTAAAGTTGAATTACTTTTTACATATACAATATCAACATCATTAGTTGCCAGAGACGAAATTCTGTCTGACGTATGCAACGTCCATCCTCACTGATACTTAACGTCATTGGCATTTGTGTTTAAGATTTGTCATTTTTGCATATGCGTAATGAATTCTGGACTTGGTGAAAGGGATGATGACCGATCGGCTGACAGGGAATGTTAACATCGCTAGTAATTTGGGTCCACTTGTCAACGAATATCTGCTTCAAGGCGTTTTCGCCATTTGCGCTAGCTTTGTAAAATCGTTCATACTAGCGTGCGAATTTCGTTTTTACTATCCAAGATTCGCCTCACTGCATACGTTCTCGTGTGACGCGCTGGTAAACATTTGTAAAGTTATGAGATAATGAAGGCGTTAACCTAAAGTAGTAAGCGAAATCTAAAGCACCTATTTTCATATTACTGTCCAAATGACATTTTCAAATGTAACCTTTGATTTCCCCTATTACGACCATCACCAATACGAACACAACTACCATCGACTCAGTAGGCTGCATCCAGGATTTCCCTAAATCTAGAGTTGTTTATGAAAAAAAGACATTTGAAAATTTATTTGGAAAAAAAATATAATGTGAAAAGAAGCGTTGCAATCGTACAAGAATTGTGTCTGATGATTGCAGCAGAAATATTAAAGTAATTCATAAATTTCTTGAAACTGACTGGCCCATAAATTTCAGACATTATTAGAAACATATCAAAAGGATTGCTTAAGGGTAAAATGTGACATTGTTTCACGCTGTTTCGAAAGCCACCGATTTGAAAAAAAATTACGTCAATAAACATTATAACCGTGCTTGAAAATATATGGCTAAATAAAAACAAGAGTGGTCGCTAATGTGATCACTTGTACACACACACACACACACACACACACACACACTGAAAATATAAATGCGTCAAAGATATATGAGTCCCACGTCTAGTAAATTGTAAAAGAAGACATCTTTCTTTGCCACTTGCAAAAAAAAGCCTGAAAAGTCTAAAATAAAAACGAATTTTATAATTTTGACTTTAAAGTTGTTTACTGATATTTATGAATTCAAGGTGTAGACTAATTTACAACTTAGAAGAAAACTTTTGACCTACATGCTGGCCACATTACTGTGTCTTAGATTTTGATATAAGACTCTGAAAAAAATTATTTAGCTCACGCTCTTAATTATTTTTTGTTGTGTTGAGATATAAATTGAGAGGAATCATTTATTAAAAATATATTCATTGTAGCTTCAAAGTGCTCATTGATAAACAGTTTTGGCACATTTGCCAATGTTGACCTGTTTTTTCTAGTTACTGGATGACAGAATTATTATGATGGAATGATTGCTGTCATTACCATGATTTTGATAGCATTAAGCCAGCTAGCTGTTGCTGTCCTTTATAGCGACGGCTTAAAAGTGACATGATCCCGTGGATACGCGCGTGGGCGCGTGTGTCTGTGTGTATGTGATTTGGAATTTTAATGCAGCTTTAGCATTTTTTTCAATCATATCGCTACGATGTCTGCAGTGTGACAATTTGTAGTGATGTCTAGCATTTGGGCATCATGCCGCAGACATGTAGCATGATGTCCTACCCAGTAACATTATCGTGACACCAGGCCGACCAGTCCTAACACTAACGTCTTAATGCCGAGTGCCAAGCGAGGCAGCTGCTGGTACTGTTTTTTAAAATAACTCTTTGGTATGACTAGGTAGGGGCGGACATTCTGACCACTTAGGCCACCGGAGCGGTCCCATTGAATATAATAAAGCCATTAACAATGCCGACCAGATGGTTAAGGACACAATTAAATTCAAATAGATACTCGTGTTTATATTTTAGAATATTATCGATTGTTATGATGTTTGCGTAATTTCTGAGTATTCACGAGTTTTAGCAGTTCAATTTGCCAGTTGCTAATGCAAGATTCAAGTTCAAACTCTGTCTTTGGTCTTAAATGCCTACGGCAAGGCTTTATGCGCCAATGTAAAATTTACGGTCAGCAATACGGCTGCTTTGTTCCATCCCTCTGAAGTATGGCCCAATTTCATTCGATCAACATGCTATATAAGGCCCCTACAGACAATTCTATGCTTCGTGTACTTCTAGCCAATATATTGCCTTTTGAGAACAGGGCAAACACTAACCTCAGATTCGCACCAAATTTATCTAAAATTGACAAAAGCCCCAATCACTGGTGGAGTGTCTTTTAACAAAAGAAATAACCAGTACAGCTTAAAAGTTCTTTAATGCGACCTCTCTGATTCTACAACACAGGATACCCGAAAGAGCATAAGGCACTTGTTAGAATTGGGGATCCAATTAATAAGATATTAGTCATCTGTCTGCATGAGCTCTAAAGCTCCCAGAGTCTGTATTGGTGTTAACGAGAATAGCTTTGACATTATCATTAAAATAAACAATCAACCTACACGGCCATGACGTGGCTGCAACCTGGCTGACATTGGGTCACACATGTCCAACATCTATTCCAGATACACGCATCACTATCATCCTCTCAATCCACAATATTAATCGAGGCCAAAAGTTGTTATCATCAGGTTCATGCCTCCAATTTCTTGATAATTTGGACTGATACAATTAATCGATCCTTAAAATATATCCGTAGGGCTGCTGCAATTTGAATCTTTAACTTACCAAATTTGGTAGAATTACAGCTATCCCAGAAGGGTGGTATACAATTTTCATGGACATATTTGTGAAACGCAAACCGGTGGCAAATAACTCATCAAGATAAACATTGTCAGCCACCAATGAAACAAGTTGGTACTGTTACAATAAAGGCTTAGACGACCTTCATTGTATTTGCGACTAGCTCGAAGAATTGTTAATCAAAATTTTAAAAGTTCAAAAATGCACAATTTTTGCACAAAATTCAGTCGTTTGTTTCCAGGTTAGGTCTATATTTCTGGCCTATCAGTTTGTACTTTCAGACATAATACTTCACGTTTTCGGTTCAATGGTAATCACGCTAATCAAATAGTCAGTGATATAAATAAATTGCCACTTATAATTCTAAAAATTCACGATTATAATTCTGTGATTGCTGAAACTCTTATCTTTCAAATGACATATATTTTTAATATTCCATAATGTGTAAGGATATCTTTTTAAATAGAGGTTTTTTTAAGTCTTGACAAGTGCTCTACATATCACAAATAAAAATGTGAAAGTTTACCCCACCCCTCCTACCGAGGGAATACAGTCTTATCGACACATTCTAGCGAACATCAAATCAAATATAATCAGTCTCTTGAACTGGTACTGATGGAGTTCAGGTTATCAGAAAAACATTTACGGACGGACGGGCAATAGTAAAAGACACCAGGGCCCAATTTGTTCAATACTCTGTCGAAACATCGTTTCGTCAGATTTCTCATTTTATCTCTCCAATACATTCATATCTCTCCAGTACACACATATCTCGCTAATACACTCACCCACATATATACATGATTGTTGTTTGTTGTGTATGTGGCTTCAACTTACCTTTGCCACCCTATAATTGTTTAAAATGTTACCTTCTGGAAGAACAAAATATACGTTATAATTTATACATTGTGTACTACTCCCAGGTGTCCGTGGTCGACATGTACATTCCTAAATTAGGATTGTATAATAAATGTAGCTTATTTTTTGTAGCATAAGAATCACACATATTGACATTTTGAGCTACCATTAAATACCGTACTTAAGTTCTGTATGCAATGAGCATGCTATATATAGTCTATTATGTTTGTTGTAGGCATTCGTATGTGTAACACTGAAGCTAGCGCTCAAAGCTGATCAGTATGTTCCTTTCATATATCTATGCTGCATTTAATGTTGACGTCGTACACGCGTATAAAGTTTGTGGATATAGCCAGTCGTCGTACACATGTATAAAGTTTGTGGATATAGCCAGACGTCATACACATGTATAAAGTTTGTGGATATATCCAGAAGTCGTACACGTGTATAAATGTTGTGGATATAGCCAGACGTCGTACACATGTATAAAGTTTGTGGATATAGCCAAACGTCGTACACATGTATAAAGGTTGTGGATAGAGCCATTCTGCTGGATGAGAATGGAATTATACAGATTGCCTTTGACTAGAAATGATCATTGGGATGAATACAGCATTGTTTATTTTAGACGCGTGCCATATAAAGGCAGCTTCTATTTTATCATATTGTTAAATACCTTCTGAATATGTAATTGTATGTCGTTATGTTTAAATGGTGTTTTGGCTATCCTACAACAGAACCCTCGACGCCTTTGTATTTTTGTATTGTGTAATTCCAAATTGTATACATTTAAGAAAGTCTATGATTGTCAGAATTTGTATTATTGTAACTCAGACTGTATATCTTTAATAAAGAATATAATTATTCTTATGTACCAAGGCACTTGTACATTACACAGATATATTACTGTATTTATCTTATTCCGTTCATTAATAGAGTACATTAAGAAACTGTATGATAGCAGATTCGTCGCTGCTTACGTCAGTGACATAATGATACATGTTATAAGGTTACAGCCTAAGTCTTGCACTGTAGGCAAGTTTTGACGGGAGCAATTATTCTTGGCGGTGGAATGCAAAATCTGAAAACCCTTCGTAGTTTTTCGAAGTACGATCGGCTTTCCGAGCTTCAAGAACACGAAAGTAGAAGCAAGGTGTTATAAGCCAATAATCTATTATGGACAAAGCAAATATTATATCAATGTAGGAGTAATATATATATATATATATATATATATATATATATATATATATATATATATATATATATATATATATATATATATATATATATATATATATATATATATATATATATATATATATATATATATATTCCGTACTCGACAGCCTAGTCAGAACTGTTACACTGCAAACTTCGGATTCTAACTTCCTTTTTACAGGCAAGAGAAATGTACCTAGTCATAATTTAGAGAATTTTCCTAAGTGTCTTAACACATTCATTATAGATAAGATACATATTTAGAAAGTATTTCACTCACTTTGAAAGCGATTGACACCTTTTATTATTTGATAATAATTTTAAAAATATAGTGTGCAATGGATTTTTTTTAAAGTTTTAGCTAGAATTTGTATCAGTTTATAATTATAGAAATGACTATTGTAAAAATGACTTCGCCACCAGCTTCATGCTCACAAATAATCAATTCAAGAGTAAAAAATGCTTTAAACTTACAGAAAATAATATTTGGGTATTTTTATATCAAACATTCAATAAAATACTTTTATTGCAAATAATTTTGGTAATAGTTTGGAAAATGTAATTGTTAAACATTTTTTGGATTATTGTTAACTTATTCGACATTTAATTATTTACATCATATTATCAAATACAGAACTTTCAGAACGGTGTGAAGATGGTTAGCTTTAAATAAACATAACAATTATATTCTGTATAATTAGATGTGTGTGTAATTTTTCTATATTGTTTCAATAACAAATCCTACCTTCGTGTATTTTTTTATATATTATGTGATGCTTGATTTCAGTAAACAAATCCTACTTTGCAGACTTCAGGTCCTGACTTCCTTTTCACAGTTCAAACCCAGTGACTCGTAGCACATTAGCCACGAAACTCATATCGCAAGGAGTGACCCCGCTCGCAAAAAGGAGGCTAGAACGATGTATGTCTACCTGTCTTTCTATTTGAGAGTTGCTCCATCTATAATTTAAGCATGATGAAAAGAACTTTACTAAAAAAAACTGACCACAACGACGTACTAACAGAACTTGACCCTTTCTTCCTAAAGGTTGGTGGAGTTGACCATTAACTTCCAAAACATCCATGTGCTGCATCGGTATTGTCCCCGTATGTCAATTGTTACATCAACGTGCGGCTATATTATTCCCCCCGCATGTTAATCTTACATCCATGAGCTCTGCGCGAAAAAGTCACGCAAAATGTCGATTTAGTTTTGTTGTTAATTACACCTCGAAAACCAAATGCTTGATACCGTGTTTCAGTCACAGTGACCAGATTTCAGTAAACCAAATTATGAGACTCCTAGGATTATGTCTCAAATTTCATGTTTCAGGTTCATTGCTTTTAAATCCCTTCATAAAGAAAGTTGTATTCGTGAACTGGTATGTAGAAAGCGGGTCAATTGAAACATTCAAAGTGGTACTGTATCTGCTACAAACATTAAATAATTAAAACTGACTTTAAAATCAACAAGGGACTAATGGCGCCACAAATTGATAATTATAGACGTCCTTTCTAAATTTTCATGCACGTTGACCTGTAATAATTGATAAACCTGCAGTGGAATTTGGCCTTAAGCGACGCTTATTTATAATGAGTATATATTAAACAATTTGAACATTTACTCTTTTATTGTGGAGTTATTATGAAGCCATTACCGCTTTGAAATATTAGACTAATAACACCAGGGCTATCATCTATACTGAGCTTCTATACGTTTTATATTAGGAGGTCATTTGACCATTCATTCATTCATTCATTCATTATTTCATTCATTCATTCATTCATTCATTGTAAGAGATTGTTCTCTGGAAGATCCTTCAATGCCATATATTGTACCGATTATATTTCTGTTCATAGGATAAGAATATATTTATTGTTGTTGTTGTATAGTTTAACGCCATTTTTCAGCACAAGATAAGCTATAAATGGCGGTCAGTATAAACGGCGGAGGAAGAACCCTGGAAAACCCCGGGAAGAACCACCGACCCACGAGAAGCTACTGGAAGGCTTTTTCACGTACCCACGTTAGCCGAGTCTAAGACTCGAACCCACGCAGACAGAGGTGAGATGGCCGTGATCTGGAACGGTGAGCGCTTTAGACCACTCGGCCACTCGGGGCTTTAGACCATTCGGCCACTCGGGGGCAAATATACTTTGAGTTATGCCTATTATGTTTCTATTAATAGGGTAAGATTGTTCAAACCTTGTACTTTATCTCAACAATGCTGAAAATTTCCACACAGTTCGTAACAGAATCTTCAAAATCATAATGTTGCAGTAAAATCAAGACTAGTCGTGGTGGAATAAGTATAGTGGATTTTGTTTTGCTACCCGCCAATGATTTAAATACCCAACAACCATCCGTAAACACCATTGAACTCCTTCCCAACTAGAGTCATATTCATTAGGACCATAGAACCCTTCCTAATTAGAGTCATATCCATTAGGACCAAATAACCCCTTCCCAATTAGTCATATCCATTGGGACCATAGAACCCCTCCTAATTAGAGTCATATCCATTAGGACCAAAGAAGCCCTTCCCAATTAGAGTCATATCCATTGGGGCGACAGAACCGCTTCCCAATTAGATTCATATCCATTAGGACCATAGAACCCCATCCCAATTAGAGTCATATCCATTAGAACAATAGAACCCCTTCCCAATTAGATTCATATACAGCAGGACCATATAACCCCTTCCCAATTATATTCATATTCATTAGAACCAAAGAACCCCTTCCCAATTAGATTCCTATCCATTAGAACCAAGGAACCCCTTCCCAATTAGAGTCATATCCATTGGGACCATATAACCCCTTCTCAATTAGTCATATCCATTAGGACCATAGAACCCCTTCCCAATTAGATTCATGTCCATTAGGACCATATAACCCTCCCATTTAGAGTCGTATCTATTAGGACCATGCAACCCTTTCCCAACTGGAGTCATATCCAGCATGACCATAGAACAGCTTCCCAATAAGAATAACATCCATTAGGACCATAAAACAGATCAGTAAAACAGATCAGTTAGAGTGATATCCAGTAGGACCATACAACCCCGTCCCAATTAGTCATATCCAGTAGGACCATACAACCCCGTCCCAAAAAGTCATATCCAGTAGGACCAAAGAGCCCTGACCCAACTGACTGATTCATTGATATCTTTATTTCATCCGTATATTACGAGGAGTACGATCAACTGTAGAAAAAATACAGCAAAAATAGAAAGTACAGTAACTAAAGATGAGAAATACACATTTGAAAATGATAAATCATAGATAAATGCATATATGGTGAACATTTGCCATGCGAACTAAGGAAAATTAACTGAGTATATCATCGGGTCATACTTCGTTTTCAGCATTTCTTTTCTGCGCATTATAAAAGTGGGTTTGCCATTTGATTGAACAGAAATGTCATGATTGCACTATAGCTTTGGAAGCAAACACAATTTATACTTTTCATAAAATACTTTATCAAATTTAGTTATATTTTTCCTTGATATAAAAAGTACTGGAAAAAATTGTTATCCATTGCGATGATATAAAAATTACTAACGATGAACCCCACAGAAGACAAGATATTAATAAACTATGACTATTTAACAAGGTATTAATAAACTATGACTATTTAACAAGGAATATGTTCATTATCAGCATCGATAAATTCAAACGTGTGTTGTATATTTTCTTCACGTCGAAGCAAAAGCTAAAATACAAATGAGATGGAAATACATTAGTTCATCGTTGCTTAAAAGAATTAACAAATTATGGTCATTATTTCAAAGAGAGTATTTACCAAGTCAGTAGTAGACATTGACTTTTCACGGTCTTGTGTAAGAAAACTACATATGGATAGAAAATGAACAACCACTGTGATGCAGACAACGAGTACGTGCAGATTCTTACAGAGATGGAAAATGTTTTGTGACAATAATGCCAATGAGCCGACATGGCTCGAGAGATCGTGAAAATTATTTTCCTACTTCCCATATTACAGAGGGAATCAAACTGCCATTATGCAATAACTTACGAAATCGACAAGAAAAATATCGTCATAAAGTCAACATTTCAAAGCATTTTTATATAATAAATGAAATAGGAATTTAATAATATTTTTCCCCATTCAGATTTATGTACCGGGAATCGACCATGAAGAATATACTATTCTATGACGTCTTTAGATTAAATTTATCCAGCAGATTTTATATTTCTGGAATGAAGCCATTTCTTTTACGTGTAATATTGGAATCTGATAGCTAAAAAGACGAAGTCAAAATAATTGTTTTGCAAAATAAAATGCAGGCAGACTGCAAAGTGTCTCAAAGAAAATTAGTTTCTTTATGTAAATGTAAGCTTGAATTGGTAAAGTACCTAATAGGCTTAAAGCAACGTCAGTTGGTGTATGTAATATTTACCTTGTATATGCTTAGCGTAAAATCAATAGTCTCTCTATTACATGTACATTCTGAGAGCGTTGGCGAAAGGTTTCACAACCACACAACGCTCGGGGTATTGAAATAGTTTCATATAAAATCTTAACTATGAGCGGATTAAATCCATTTTAATTTCTTCTAATATCAATAAAACTGAATAACCTACTTACAAGTTTATCTTATTTATACCCAACAAACATCGGCGAAGACCACATAACCTCTTAAAAATTAGGTTCATATCCAGTAGGACCATAGAACCTCGTCCCAATTAATCATATCCAGTAGGACCATAGAACATCGTCCCAATTAATCATATCCAGTAGGACCATAGAACATCGTCCCAATTAATCATATCCAGTAGGACCATAGAACCTCGTCCCAATTAATTATATCTAGTAGGACCATAGAACCTCGTCCCAATTAATTATATCTAGTAGGACCATAGAACCTCGTCCCAATTAATTATATCCAGTAGGACCATAGAACCTCGTCCCAATTAATCATATCCAGTAGGACCATATAACCTCGTCCCAATTAATCATGTCCAGTAGGACCATATAACCTTGTCCCAATTAATCATGTCCAGTAGGACCATAGAACATCGTCCCAATTACTCATATCCAGTAGGACCATAGAACCTCGTCCCAATTAATTATATCTAGTAGGACCATAGAACCTCGTCCGAATTAATTATATCCAGTAGGACCATAGAACCTCGTCCCAATTAATTATATCCAGTAGGACCATAGAACCTCGTCCCAATTAATCATATCCAGTAGGACCATAGAACCACTTACCAATCAGAGTCATATCCAGTAGGACCATCGAACCCGCCCCATCAGAGTCATATCCAGTAGGAACACATAACCACATACCAGTTAGAGTCATACACAGTAGGACCAAAGAACCCTCTTCCAATAAGACAAATACAGCAATACCATAGAACCTTTTCCTCATTAGAGCAATATCGAGAGTGGGACCATAGACGCCACTCCCAGCTAGAGTAAGATCTAGTAAGAGCAGAGAACGTCCTCCCGATTAGGGTCACATCAAGTAGGAGCAATAGAACCCTTTCCCAAAAAGGGTCATATCCAGTATGTTAAATACAAACAAAAGTGTTATTTTCTTTCAAACCACAAAATGTGATGTCTACGAAAATAACTGAATTCAGTTTAATATCCCTACGTTTTAGTATTCTTGTTTACTGTATTATCCGTCCTTCTTGTTGCATTCACGTTTACTATCTTAGTATCTGTTCTTGTTGTACTATCGTTTACTGTTTTATCTGTTCTTGTGACTCTTGGGGAAATATAAGGTCGAATATACCTAGATCGAAATTTCGTTATGGAGTCAAGTAATACGTTAGAAATCGCCTTATTCATTTCAGATGAGAATCACGGGAGTGTATCCAATAATAACTTAGTCCCTTTGATGTTGATGACATCTCTATCGTGTTAGACAACGGATGAGATACTGTATTGGGAACACTTTTCCCAGATTCAATACTATATTATAAAATTATGTTATTAAATTAGGTATAGCAACAACCGCTTTATTTGCAAAATTACTATCCACCTTATTAGCACGCAAAGACATGCATACACTCATAAATATAGTTATATAGTATACCGTATTGCTTTGTTAAAGTTTTCACATACATTCAATACCATCAGCTTTTTATCTTCTGAAGTCCATCCTGATTTGCAGGACATACTTCCTGTACAATAAAATGTTACAGCACATACAATATAGTTTTACGTCATAAGACATGTATTACCCGGATGTATGCCGTGCACCGTCAATAGGCCCTTTATCTAATGGTGTTCATATCGGTGGACATCTGATAAAAGTTTTGATTGGTTATGCTGGACGTTATGTATAAAACATGGGACGTTATGTATAAAACATGGGACGTACGTTATGTATAAAACATGGGACGTATGTATAAAACATGGGACGTTATGTATAAAACATGGGACGTACGTTATGTATAAAACATGGGACAAATTTCTTTACCACTGAAGAACACGATACATGCATCAATAAAAAGTAAACAAAGCTTTCTGTATGCAAGTACGTACAGAATCGTGCTTCAAGCATGCGATAAAATTATATCTATTTAATTGACAAGTGCTGTGTACAATGACCCAGGACAATCGTCCAATGTATTCAGTCATCTCAGTCTGTAATCTAATAAGACTGTAAATATAATGATCAAAAACTTTTAGTAATGAGTAGAGAGACCTTTCTGTAATAATAACTGTAAGCTGCGTCAGACAGAAGATCTGATGTTAAGAATGAGTTTGAATAGTGATCAGCTTGATGCTGCATATGGCGGTCTTCGTAATTTCGTCTTAGACTAAAACGCTTATTCCATGCAAATGTCCAAAATATTGAAAAGGTAATATGAACAGACTTTAATATATATCATGTTTCACTTGAAATATAGACGGTTGAAGCGATGCTATCAGTCAATTCCGAACCTTCAGGTGAACGGCACTGTAAAGGCAGTGTTTCATAATTCTATTAAAATTTATTATTAACGGCACTGTCAAGGCAGTGTTGCATAACACTATGAAAATTTATTATTAATATCGAATTTTACAAATAAATTTATGTTTTATCCATGCGATGAATTATAGAATTAGTTTATGCACAATTAAGAAATAGTGTGTCATCCTTACTCAATTATCCAAATATCTAATTGTATATACATGTATTTTAACTAAAATGTGTGTGTGTATGTGTGTGTGTATGCGTGCGCTGATGTGATAAATATTTATTACTGAATATAGATCAGAAAAAAATTTACAATGCATTTGAGAATATAATAATTTCGGACCTTTCATTCAATGAAAGCGTAATGTATGTATGGATTGCTTCAGGTAAACCGCTATATAGAGTACAAAATTTGATCAGATTTATAATTCTTTTGTACTACTATAAGCATATGAGTATTTTTCTATGTTTATTCTCAAGACTCTCTCTCTCTCTCTCTCTCTCTCTCTCTCTGCATAACTTACCTTTTAAATATGTCCCATTGACAGCAATTCCGAATACATCTACATTAGTAAGTCCTGTTGACAGAATACATGGACGAATAAATATCCCTCAAGACAAGTACCACAAGGGAAGTACTTTCATTACAGCACTAAAAACAAGTCAATATAATCCAGAGCGGACCCACTTACTGAACGAACCTACTGTGTCGGCTTCATCTCTCAAATCCAGGTAAGTACAGGTGTATTGTCAGATAAATATCCAGGTAAGGAAAACGCACATTATTATACATCGCTGAGGATTGGCGAGGTATGCTCTATTGGTCTTCTATATAGCGCACAGTATCTTTTCCAGCTGTAAAAGGGATGAGAAAAAAATCTCATCAAAACCCCAAAAATAAAATCGACATAAAATTATCTTTTGTATTTGTCGTATAATTACTTACCTACGTACACCCGTGACTCACACATTCCAACAGAGAATGAACAGTAAAGTAAGCATCATTCTTCTACACTGAGTACTTCATTCCAATTTCTACAATTGATGAATACATTATCAATCGTTTTTTCTGTTTATTTTTCCAACAATCAATGAGACACTCATTTTAATGATTACATTACACATGAACTACCTTAAAACACAATTAAACTTTTACAATACCCCAACCACAGATCAAAATCAATAGTGGCTCAACAGAACTCAAAAGAATTATATTTCCAGGCAGAAGAGGAATGCATAAAATAAATAAAATAAATAAATCAATAAATGATAATAAAAGTTTTAAAAATTGACAGTCATAAACTAGTGGGGTTGGAGCCCCAAAGCCAACACACCACCTCGAAATATCTGCCATGGAGCTATAAAAAAAATCCTTTCTGAACTGTATTTCAACAAAAGTAACCCCTTTCAAGTCTACATGGTATATGTGAAACTGTAAATAAATTTCAATGATTTTTTAGGAGGTGTATCTTCCAGCATATTTTAGATCTATATTTTAGCTTACCACGGCCAATTATGCCAGGCTCAATATAGCGTTGTGTCCTGTGATATAAATGAAAAGTCTGCATTTCAGTGGAACTTTCAAAAGCATTTCGATACGATAATCATGTATGTACGAACATATGAATATACGAACATAGTTATATATGCATATACAAACATACGTATTCATGAATATACGAACATACGTATACATGTATATACGAACATACATATATATGTATCTATACGGTGTATGTCACTATCGCAATATTTTACGCCTGCATTCTCTGTTTCCTGTTCCTATTTCTGATATTTACTCCATATGTGCTATATTAATTTAATTACGATTACATTTTGTTCTTTATATTTCTAAAAACGTAGAAAATTAGATTTTTTTTTTTACACTCAAGAAAAAGAGATTATTCAAAAGTTTCTTTTCGAGTGGTCGAAGAACACGGGTAGTGCCCCGATATTTATCGTCTCTTTCTGAAGAGATAAACGAATAACTCAGCTCAGTATTTGTACGCCGTGTTAGACAAACATCGGCTCAATACTTGTACGCCGTATTATCTAGCTTGTGGTAGACAAACATCAGCTCAATACTTGTACGCCGTATTATCTAGCTTGTGGTAGACAAACATCAGCTCAATACTTGTACGCCGTATTATCTAGCTTGTGGTAGACAAACATCAGCTCACTACTTGTACGCCGTATTATCTAGCTTGTGGTAGACAAACATCAGACGTTTGATGATTAAGATTAGTTAATTTGTCATGTATACACAAGGAATTACTAGTAGTGGTCTTATTGCCGATAGCTTTTGTCCTATGACGTTTTCACAGATCTCATAAGTAATTCTCAGGTTATATATATATAAAATCATATGGCGAATAACAATCCTTTCAAGTGTACTGTATCTAGCAAGGGATCACGTGTGCCAAGGATTGATTAAGATAAATGTAATAAACTGACAACGAACAGTGCATAACTAGTTTCTAACTAGCCTCAGCTCTTTCGACTCTAAATGAATATTAATCAAACACAAACACAAAACAGAGACACACACCCAAACAATAAACATGAAAATCGTTGAGGTTACACAATTCTACATGACTATTTTTTACAGGAAACGACACCGCTCAGGATGAGGGAGGTCGTGGGTTAGATCCCCGGCCGAGTCATACCAAAGACTTACAAAAATGGTACTAACAGCTGCCTCGCTTGGCGCTCAGCATTAAGAAATTAGTGTTAGGACTGGTCGGCCTGGTGTCAGGATAATGTGACTGGGTGGGAGATCATGCTACGTATCTGCGACATGATGCCCCAGTGCTAGGCATCGCTATAAAACTGCCACAAGGCAGACTGAAAAATTGTTAAAGCGACGTTAAAAATCCAAATCATGCAATATCATCTACGGGAAACACTGACCTAGAAATCTATCAGTTATATCGCCATCTGTTATTTTATGGAAATTTCTCAAAGTGCAAATTATATCTCGGATAGTTCACTGTTTTTTTTTATTTCTGACCATGGCTATCTTTTTCTAGTCTTCTTGGTTTAAACCGCTTGAAATACTTCTCAGCATCTGCATCAAGTTAAAGTAAACTAGTTGACACAAAAATTCAAGCTTTTATTCCTGTAGAAATAGTCACGTAAAATTGTGTAACCTCAACTATTTTTCTATTTTTTGTTGTGTTTGTCTTGTCTCTGTTTTGTGTGTGTGTGTGTGTGTGTGTGTGTGTGTGTGTGTGTGTACGTACGTGTGTGTGTGTTTTGGATTTTTAAGGTAGCTTTAGCGATTTTTCAGTCATATCGCTTAGATCTTATATATGAGAAGTCTATTGCATTAATATATTTGCAGCTCTGCAACAATCAAGTTCGAATTAATACCAAAACTAATCAAGTGCAGTAAATAAACCGGACCTATTTTCATTATTACTGCTGCCTATTAGTGTATTGATGTACAATTAAATAACAAAACTCATTCCTTTGTGTACTGATTTAAGATTAAATAGCCAAAGCTATATTCTGTGTGTATTGATTAACATTGAATAGCCAAAACTCATTCCGGTGTGTATTGATTTACCACTGAATAGCCAAATCTCATTCCCGTACTGATTACCAATGAATTACCTGAATTCATTCCAGTGTCTATTGTTTTACCACTGAATAAAGAGAACTCATTCCAGTGTTTGTTAATTTACCATTGAATAGCCGAAACTCATTCCGGTGTGATTTGATTTACCATTGAATAGCCAAAAATCTTTCCGATGTGTATTGATTTACCACTGAAAAACTAAAACTCATTCCGGTGTGTATTGATTTACCACTGAACAACCAAAACAAATTCTGGTGTGTATTGATTTACCATTGAATAACCAAAACTCATTTCGGTGTGTATTGATTTACCATTGAATATTCAAAATTAATTCCGGTGTGTATTGATTTACCATTGAATAATCAAAACTAATTCCGGTGTGTATTAATTTATCATTAAATAACCAAAACTTATTTCGGTGTGTATTGATTTACCATTGAATAGCCAAAATTAATTCCGTTATGTATTGATTTACCACTGAATAACCAAAACAAATTCTGGTGTGTATTGATTTACCATTGAATAGCCAAAATTAATTCCGTTATGTATTGATTTACCATTGAATAGCCAAAACTTATTCATATGCATTTTTATAGAGATTAAATTGAGTTCGTCCAGTAATACACAGTGTTGGTATCAAAGGAATTTCTTTCATAAACTTACACACATACTGACGCTGACCATGGCTCGTATGTCCAGCCCATAGCCAAAAGCTGTATTCTATACACGTACATACTGACGCTGACCATGATATGTATGTTCAGTCCGTGACCAACATTTATATTACACACACAGACATATTGCAGCTGACCATGCCTTGTATGGCAAGCCCGCAGCTAAAAGTTATATTCCAAATACAAAGAATGCAAAATAAAATAGAATTTAACTGCGATATATACCTTGAATTTCTAAATCCAATAGGCTTCTTTGTGCGTTAATTTCCGGTTACCTAGCGATTACAAGCTCTCGTGCAACCCCGAATAGTTTCCTGTTACCACGTGCCATCTCTTTCTTGTGGATAAGCGCATGGCTACGTATGTTAGGGATATAATATATTATAATTGTATTGATTTTTGACACATAGTCAATACACTGCATACATTGTTATATAAATTAATGAACAGATGCATGAATACTGGCGAATCAGACGTGTTTACACATAAATCCTGAGAGAGAGAGAGAGAGAGAGAGAGAGAGAGAGAGAGAGAGAGAGAGAGAATATGTTAAAGAGCTAGGGAACGAACGCTAGACGTTATCATGCAGTTATATTCTTGAAATAAGAAACCGAATTATTTATCTTCATCACATAAAAGCTCCGATTACTTCCCTGATACAGGAAACTGAACTATTTATGCTCATCACATGAAAGTTCCAGCCTTTTCCTCAACCGAAAATGCAATTTGACGATATGTTACACAAACACTACGTATGTAATGTGTCTTTTTCCGCAAATGTATATACTTACTTTGACCGATTTGCCTTCATCTTGTTATGGACCAAAACCCAGACAGTTGATATACATGTTCAACTTGTATCAGATAAATGCCCGTATTTTCCATGTGGTTGAATCCTGTGTTAAGTACTGCAGGAATACATGTATACAAGTTGCCATATTATCATTTGACATCACTGCTTGCAAGGAGAGTAAATGATGAAAAGTAGATATAATACGTGTTAGTAAAGAGCAAAATAAAAACGGTACCCAATATCAGCTCTCCAAAAACACGTGCAATCATTCATGGTTGTTGGTATAACTTGCGACAAACACGAGTTTTCCCTTTTCAGCAACATTAAAAACAGCGTAAGCGCCACAAAAAGACAATTTTCGAATCAAAACGTTTAAAATTAATAACAGTACAAGTTAAGGTCTATATATTGCCAAGAGCTGCATGTCTTTTATCTGAAAAAAATTTGATTGAATGCGCGTGGCATTAAATTTGTATTTGACTTCTGTGTGTTTTCACTGTCAGTTTTATACACAAGTTGTAACTAATTTGCATTGACCATTATTGTGTTTGACCAAAACAACAATACATATTCAGTGTGTTCAATTGTCCATTATTGTGTTTGACCAATATAACAAAACACATTTAGTGCGTTCAATTACCATTACTGTGTTTGACCAATATAGCAATACACACTCAGCGCGTTCAATTGACCATTACTGTGTTGGACCAATATAAGAACACACATTCAGCGCGTTCAATTGGCCATTACTGTGTTTGACCTATATAACAACACACATTCAGTGCGTTCAATTGACCATTACTATGTATGACCAATATAACAACACTCACATTCTGCGCGTTAAATTGACCTTTGCTGTTCTTGGCCAGAATAACAACACACATTTAGTGCGTTCAATTAACAATTACTGTGGACTGCTCTGGTGGCCTAGTGGTTAGAGCGTCCGCCTCGGATGAGGGAGGTCGTGATTTCGATCCCCGGCCGAGTCATACCAAAGACTTACAAAAATGGTACTAACAGCAGCCTTTCTTGGCGCTCAGCATTAAGAGGTTAGTGTTAGGACTGGACGGCCTGGTGTCAGGATAATGTGACTGGGTGGGACATCATGCTACATGTCTGCGGCATGATGCCCCAGTGCTAGACATCACTAGAAACTGCCACACTGCAGAGATCGTAGCGATATGACTGAAAAATTGTTAAAGCTACATTAAAAATCCAACCACACACACACACACACAAACACACACACACATATTATATTCAGTGCATTCAATTGTCTATATATATGCGTTTGACAAATATAACAACACACATTTGGTGCGTTCAATTGTCCTTTGCTGCGTTTGACCAATATAACAAACATTCAGTGCGTTCAATTGACCATTACTGTGTTTGGCCAAAATAACAACACACATTGAGTGCGTTCAATTGACCATTACTCTGTTTGACCAATATAACAACACACATTCAGCGGGTTCAATTGACCTTTACAGTGTTGGACAAATATAACAACACATATTCAGTGCGTTCAATTGACCATTACTGCGTTTGACCCGAATAACAATACACATTCAGTGCGTTCAATTGACGATTACTGTGCTTGACCAGTATAACAATACGCATTCAGCCAGTTCAACTGACCATTACCATACTGATTTTGACTTACAATAACACATTCAGCATACTTTGAAAACATTTACCTGCGGTGATTGCGGTGGATGTTTTTAAAACTTTGGATTACAATACCACATTCGGCATATTTTGTTTAAGCATTAAGTTGACCATTGCGTACTGCTTTTAACTTGGATTACAGACCAGATTAGAACAAATCTTTATTTATAACAAGTCGTTCAGGCCAAAACAAAGAAAGAATATGAAAGCACAACAAAATAATTATTAAATTTAAACGTGACATTATAAATAAACACTGATTTATTAGTTGAAATGGTGCTGTTGATCCGGATATAAGCAACAGCGATAAATAGTTTAAGTATCAGACTGCTTGAATAAGTGGCTATGATACAGCATTAAAAAAAGTAAACTCTCCGTACATAATCATGTTATAGATGGAGTAGGGTACAAGCATAATGGTGGTAGACTGTACAATATTAATTGCAAAAGTCGCATTGTAAAGATTAATAAATAAATAGAAGACGTTTAATGGAAAATATTATTTTCATTTGTTACAACTCTATGGTCACAAATTTAAGTAACAGGAAAGAAGCAAAACCAACACGTTTTGTAAAACTCAGCAAACAATTTAATTACTAAAGTGAAAAATGAAAAATGAGAGAGGGATTTACAGTATAATAAAATGAATCCAAATTTGTCCTATTAAAAGTCTTTGAAATTTCTAAACGAATGAAAAGTCCATATAATTCAAATACCTGAAATGTACTGGTCCTTCAAGAACCGTAACGTTGTCAAGATGGCATTGTCAGGAATTCTTTCGAATAATTTATAACGGTTCTGGAATGATGTTATTGTCCAAATAATGAGCTCTTTTTATCACCACTGAACAGTCCAAACAAATGATTTTTGTCTCGAAATATATCTAAGTACAACACAATTACGTCTGCGGACTTACATCAGGAACACAAAAAGTATGAATGACTCCAGAAATCAGAAGGAACTTAACTTTCTCCTATATACAGTATAAATTTCGACTGTAATTCGCGATGGACCCCATATGGCAACTTATGCTATTTATTTACGACGTACTAAGCCACAACGTACTATATTCACATGACATCACGCAACCGATGTGGAAGCCCCTGAATTCTTCTCGAAACTTCCATATCCCATCAGTCACTGAGAAACAACGCCATAGGTGCAATTTCTGTCTTTTTATTACGATTATTATTACTAATTGTCAACACGTACGTAAACAACTATTTATAGATTTTTTATGATTTGTGTTTTCAACGGAGCCGAATCACGCACACAGTTTATAATTAAAAAAATTCTATACAGTTTATGACAATTAATAAAAATTACAAACATTAAATAAAATTATATACCAGAAGTTACAGAAAATA
The DNA here is from genome assembly GCA_028554795.2 of Sinohyriopsis cumingii. Lineage (NCBI taxonomy): Eukaryota > Metazoa > Mollusca > Bivalvia > Unionida > Unionidae > Sinohyriopsis > Sinohyriopsis cumingii. The sequence goes on along the minus strand of CM068830.1, from coordinate 121,251,330 downwards.
TAGATATACATAACACCTCCCCTCATAAAGAAAAGAAAGATTTATGCAATAAAGCTTTCTTTTTCCATATTAAAAGAATACACACATTACAAACTTTTCCAAGGAAGAGGTATAATGAATGTACCAAAATCTATACAAGACAAAGTAATATGAAATTTTTATACATGTGAAAGTACTTCTGCGATTACATTTTTTCCTTTGATGTACCAAATATCGATGTTATATTCGTGCAGCATCAAACACTATTTCAAAAACATATGGGTTTTATTTTTCATTTTGTTGATGGAAGTAAGGGGGTTGTGAATATAATAATTGGAGAAGGAGTAGACTTATTATACACTTCAAAGTGTTGTAAAGCCAAAATTAGAGCTACTTTTTTCTGTGCTTATTTAAATTTTTGTTTTAGAAATAGCACACTGGATTATTTACATCATTTTTATCATGCTGAATAAATACACCACCAACCACTACATCACTAGCATCAACATATACTCTTGAAAATGTTGACTGAGATCTGGCGCTGAAAGAACTGTGCACTCTTAAGGACGGCTTTTAATTTATCGAACGCCTCCTGACATATGTCAGACTAATCAAACGTGGACATCTTACTTGATAACTTGGTCAGAGATTCAGCAGTTATGGAAAATGTTGAGCCAAATTTACGATAATATCAATCCATACCCAAAAATCGCATCAGCTGCTCTTTACTCATAGGCAAAGGGAATTCAGAGATAGTTTTCACCTTAGATTTTAAAGACTTAACTTGTCCGTGTCCAACGATATGTCTTAAAAATTTGACACAAGCTCGGCAAAATTCACTTTTACTTAGATTAACTATCAAATTTGTCTTACTCAAGCGAACGAAGAATTTCCAGATAGTTTCTATGTGATCTTACCAAGAATTGCTGTAAACAATGACGTCGTCACTGTATGCAACTCAGCCATCAAACCCAAATGTTACCATGTTCATTAAGCGCTGGAATGTAGTTTGCTGAACTATTCATACCAAATGGCATCACTTCGTATTGATGGAGTCCATCTGGAGTTTCAAAAGCTGAAATTTATTTTGCTCTACCTGTAAGTAGAATATGCCAGAATCCTTTTAATAGGTCAAACTTGGCAACATATTTTGCATTTCACTGTTCACTTTTCTGTAATCTGTGCACATACGGAAGAATTGTTTGGTTTCGGCACAAGAATAGACGGCGAACTCCATTTAGTTTTGCTAGGTTTAATAAAGCAATTATTCAACGAATATTCAATTTCCTTCTTCAAACATTCCTGATTAAGAGGATTAAGGGTGTTGTTTTACAGGTTTTAGAGCTACAATTTCGACATCGTGATATATTTTGTTTGTTCGAGTTGGAACATCCGGGAACAAGTGCTCATATTCATATGTTAAGTGTTTTTAACTCATTCTTCTCCTCTTGCTGTAGACGTGAAAGTTTTCTGTCCAGACTGTTTTTAATATTTCAGAACTTTGAAGGCTGGTTGAACCAAAGTCATTATATCGCGGTTGTACCTCATCATTTAAATCGACATTGTGTGGACAAGAACAACTATATTTATTGAATTATTTACAAAGCTATATCGATCAACATACTATTGCAAATAGTTATATAAAAAATGGTAACGGAAATATTTCTGTTTCCGCTTCCCAGGAGTGTTGATATAATTTAAATTACTTTTTTATCTTCATAAGGACCATGCTATCTAACTTGAAGAGGATATTAAAGTATAGGCAAGAGAGACAGAACTTTATTATCAGGCTGAAAAGTTCTTATCTTTATAGTTTTGACCTACCTCAGTGTCACTTTTGAGTAAGTAGACAAAAGAATGGTTGTAGCTATTTCACAATCAAAGACATGATCAAAGAGATCAATATCGAAATCCTCTGTTAAAAGAAATATTTTTTTAAAGAATTCATGGACAACATGTTAAAAGAAATAAAACTGGCCAATTTACAAATAAAACAAGATCTATAACATTTGGAAACATCACGTTGAATATCCGGCAAATAAAAATGATGTAAGACGTTGTGGTATATCGTGAAGACGTCTTAATTACCAGACTAATGAGTTTCATGGGCTAAACTTAGAACTTTTCGTATATATAACTTATATACCACTGCATAATCAGCTTTGCTAATAGCCCTTTGAAACAAATAGGAGATCTCATAATCTGTTTCCTATTGGACGACAAGTTATTGTCGTTTCTCATCCTGATTAGACAAAAGATAATGAGTTGAAAAAAGAGAATCTCAATGATCAATATCTTTTGACCTCATCAAAAGCCTGACCAATACACGTGTCAGCCAAAGGAATACTTTCCTGATCATCTTCATTCTCAAGAGCTCCGTTTGTGATAGCTTTAATAAATGCATAAGCTGTGTATAAATCAGGGATTTCATTTTCAATAAGATCAAATTTGATGCAAATAAGGCTTTTAGTTAAAAGTGGATTAACCGCAGAGTTATCTCCAGCCAAGTCATTGTCTAGCAATAAATAAACACCCTCAGTGGGTAAAGAAATAACAGCGCAACAGTCACTGGCGCTGAAACTATGTCTGATGTTAAATTAACATTCTGGAAAAGGAATTTGAATAAAGCTGCACTCTACTCCGCGAACAAGAACACTTTAAAACGAAGAGGATTTCTCAGACAAAGACAAGTACCTGACAATAAAAGACTCCGAGAAGCGCCTGTGTCTCTTAATATTTTAATTGGGATATGATTGGTCGAATCAACAATAAGTGATATAGAACGCTTAGACATGAATGGTACATACGTCTCCATAATATAATCAGACTGAGATTGGGGTTTGTTTGATCTCACAAATGTATTGTTTCCAATTCATGACTCTGACCATGACCTATGACAAACAAGAGCATTTGGAACTGCTCTGTCTTTATTATGTTGCTCATATTTTAATTTAAAGCAATCAGAAATTACGTGCTCATTTTCTTTCAATAAGTGCACGTAGGAAGAGATAAGGATTTCTGATTTCTGATCAGTCTTATCAGACGCTGGATTCCGATTAGTTGTACCAGATTGAAATTTGTAAGTACTCGAATGAGACTGATTTGGTTTCCTACTAACCATTTCCTGAGAGGAAGACTTATTGACAATTGAAACTTTGCGATCCAAGGAATACTCGTTAGCTGCACCAGAAATGTTTTCTAAAATATCTATCTTATGTTCAGGTAAATTGTGGCCTCGCTATGGAAGCAGTTATTGAACTCTTCGACTAAGATGAGTTGTCTATGTTTGTCATAATTTTTCTCAATTGTTTTAGATGCACACCACCGATCAAATAATTGTTATTTTTCACTAGCAAACTCAACATGGGTTTGGCTATTTTCATTTATACAATTCCGAAACCTCTGTCAGTATGCCTCAGGTACCATCTCATAAGCCTTCAGAATACATTCCTTTACCAGATCATGATCATTACTTGCTTCGACTGATAGTGAAGTATATACATCATTAGCTTTGCCAATAAGTACGCTCTGTAATAACAATGTCCATTGCTATCTTGGCCATGTCAGAATTGTAGCTATGTTTTCGAAAAGTGAAAAATATTGGTCTACATCTTTTTCTGTAAAAAGAAGTACCAATCTAATATATTTTCTAACATAAAATGCTGAACTTTCACGAGAGGAGTTCTTTTTACTTGCTATTTCTATTTCCTTTAATTTTACTTGCATTTCCGTCTCTTTCTATTCATTTTGATATTGTAATTTCATTTGCGTCTCTCTATCTTCTTTGGTATCTTCCCTTCTTCCTTTTCCCTTTTGAATTCGCAATTTCATTGGCCTTTCTCTTTCGTTTTCTTGCAGTTGCTTCTCTCTTTCTTTTTCTTGCATTTTCATTTTCAATTCTATATCTTTTTCTTCTTTTTGAATTTGCATTTGTTTTTCTCTTTCCTCTGCTTCAAGCTCAAGCTTTCTTAACTACATTTCATCCTTGTATTTTAATTTACGATTATTATTACTAATTGTCAACACGTGTGTAAGCAACTATTTATAGATCCTACGTGATTTCTGTTTCCAACGGAGCCAAATGACGCACACAATTTATAACAAGAAACATCCTATACAGGTTATGACCATGAATAAAAATGACAAAATTTAGATAAAATCATGTACCAGAAGTTACAGAAAATATAGATATACATAACACATTAGAAAATTAAAGAAACTGACGAGTTATAAAGAATCTGGCAATGTGTATAAAAAGCCCATATAATTTTACAATATTGGGTCGGCGTAGTAGGAGAGATTCAGAAGCTTAGCTCTTTTGTCTTGAAAAGAGGACAAATAAATCAACAACAGTACTCTTCCCCAATATCCTTTTCACAACCGAAAAAGCATTTTTCATTCCTCGTGTATCAAATTTTTCTCATCGATCAGTTCCAATCGGAAGCGTATTATTTTGAATTCCTAAACCTTATCAGTGGCATACATATATTTCTCGGACAGTGTGACATGCAGTTTTCAAAATTTAGATCCTGTGTAATACCATACAAATTCCATCACTAGATAAGGTTACAGAGTCATGCCAATCCTTAATACAAAAATCTTGTAGAGTTTTTGTAATCACGTGTTGTGTTCCTTGAGAACTAATGATACATTCATAGTTAAAACGATCAGGTCTTTTGACAGATGTCAAAATATTCGTCATGAAGTTCACTCGGTTATAAATGCTTGACTCGCCATTAGTCTCAGAAGAAAGAATTTGGCACATGATTCTGGGTATTTTAGTATAACGGCCACTAATAACAAAATCAGAACTCTGTCATTTCAGATATGATAATAATATCGACTGGATTCATCGTATAGAGATCAGAGTGCGTTTTGGCAATGCTTTAATATTTCTTTGATAATCAAAATGCAAGTTTTTAATGATTTGATGCATTCAAACCCTCACATATTACACTAACATAGCAAAGCAGGTAGAGTACTAAAATAAAATAGCAACTAATCAATTGGCAGACAAAAAATATTACATTCTCTGATACAATAAGTGCGCAGCAGTTATTTGGCTTGTTTAATATGTTGTTTTATTCCGACTCTTTAAAAAAAGACATCTACGTATTTAAATCAATAAAAAGTGGCAATCGTCTGCTTCTCCAATAACGAAATAAAATTTAATGTCGTTTCGTGTTCAAAATATCAGAAGTTTTGTTTTTGTAGAGTTTATGTTCAACGGCCATACCACATTTGGCGGTCAATCGCATACATTACTTAAAATAAAAAAAAAACAAAACCCACTGGACCTGATCTGATACCTAATCCTTTTTTAACAGTACACGAAGGAAACGATCTTACCATTCCTTAACAAAATCTTTGAATCCATTTATTTTCCTAAACAGTGGGAGAATAGTATTATCTGTCTTAAATGTAAATGCGGTGACAGGAATGATCCAAACAGTTACAGAGGTATTTCTTTTATTGATACTCTATGCAAATCCTTTACTGATATAGCGAATACTCGTATATACACATGGGCGGAAGACAGTGGTGTTTTAGACGAGTGTTATATATATTTAATTTAATTATATCTGATTTAATATATATATATATATATATATATATATATATATATATATATATATATATATATATATATATATATATATATATATATATTTATTTATTTCAATTTATTTGTTTGTCAGTTTTTTATTTTTTATTTTTCATTATATGATATTGTAATGTAAATTTATTCACTAAGGATGATACTTTTTAGAAAATAGTTTGACCTTGACTCTTAGTTTATAAACACCAGGTGTTGATCTAAATCCTGACTTTGTTTCAGAATTTGTAGCAACCTTTGTAAACAAGTTCTATTTTATTTTAAAATGATTGGTTGTTTCCAAGGTCATGATGGGACCTTGTCTTTAAGATATAAACCATTTTTTTATTTTTTTATTTCTTAGAGTAAAAATGATTGGTTTTCGTCAGGTTCACGCTGAGTAAACGTGATCTGTAACAAGTACTTGCTTCTATAAACTACCAGAAGATGATCGCGTGATCCTTGTTTACGTTTTAGAAAGCCCATATAACCCATGTTTTGGAGAATTAATATCAGTAGAAGCAGGGCTGTTAAAGTGTTCGTTGTATGTTGTGCTGTTTGGAGTTATTTCAGATTACTTGGTTTGGAGTTATTTCAAATTACTTGGATTCAAAAAGATTCATTCTGTTATTTTTCTGGAAAATACGTGTGGTCATGTAATATTGTGGAACAATAACAGCTTTTTTTCATAAAAATGTATTCAACTATCAGAAACCGGAGTGAAAATTCTTATTTCTACAAGGAACTGTAGACTTTAATACTACAGATTGTAGTATACGTCATCGTCTTCCATCTTGGATTTTTCGTCGAGATTCGAACGTGAAATCAGTAGAACATGTTATTAGCACTACTAAAATTTTATTCTCGGATTATTTTTGGATTATTTTTGGATTTGATTCTATAAAACCGTAAGTTCATATTTGTTTTCATTTTTACAAAATTTTTCGAGCCTAAACAAGTGACATAAGACCAGGTATGGGCAGGCTTTAGGAAAAAAATACTCCGCATGTGACAGTGTCTTTATTACTCTGGCGTTAGCTCAGAAATATACATCCAAAAGAAAAAGTAGATTGTATTGTCTTTTTGCAGATTTTAAAAAAGCTTTTGATAAAGTACAGCATGATAGATATTGGTCATCAATAATACGTTAGGGTATAAATGGTAAAATAGTAAACATTTTAACAGATATGTATAGATATCTAAAAAGCCGTGTCCCAACACCCAAAGGATTAACTGCTTATTTGGAATGTACATTAGGTACAAGACAAGGTTGTGTTTTAAGACCTATCATGTTTTGCATTTGTATTAATGATTTTATTACAAAGCCGAAGCTTGACTGCTGCAGAGATGTATTTATCTCAGAAGATATTGAATATCATTTTGCAATAGTTTACACTGATGATATTGATAAACTGTGCAGATACTGTAAAGCTACTTCAGAATCAAATAAATATTATCGAACGTTTCTGTGATCAAACTGGTATGATGGTCAATCTCAATAAAAGTAAATTCATTATTTTCAGAAATGGGAGATATCACAAGCAAAAACAAGTATGGTTTTACAAATAAAGTCGTATTGAATGTGTGCCTTATTACAAGTACATGGGTTTATTTTTTATCCCAAAGTTGGTTTGGACGAAAGCAAAGCAGATACTAGCAGCTCAGGCAAAGAAAGCAAATTCAAAGATTTTGAATTATCCAAAATGATTAGACTGCTTTAGTGTAGAGGGTGTATTTAAAAAATTTGATTCGGTAATAAAACCAATTGCTTGCTCTGGGTCAGAAATTTAGGGATGTGAATTTAGTAGAGATATTGAACTTTTGCAATATAATTTTTTAAAACAGTATTTAGGTGTTCCTAAGGTAATTGTATTAGGGGAGTGCGGAAGATATCTACTTTGTACGTCGTATTTATTTTTGCATGAAATACCATTTGAAGGTCGTAAGAATGCCTTTAACTCGATACTCACACCAGTGTTATTTAATGTTGAAAATATTAGATGAAACTAACCGTGTCAAGTGGGCTGCAAAGTTAAAGACAGGTTATTTCGTTTCGGTTTTGGGTATGTTTGGCTAAATCAAGATGTTGGAGATGCAAAACAATTATTCGCACTTTTTGCAAAGAATAAAGTATTCAACACTACAAAACTGGCAAAGTGATATTAGCAACTCACATAGAGGTGGGTATTATAGCATGTATGAAACCGAAATAGCAACGGAAAAATACCTCTCATGTGGATTATCGTATTTTCTTATCAAATTACTTGCTAACGTTAGACGCTCAGTGCATACGCTGAAAACAGAGACATGTAGGCATAGCGGGACTGAGAGAAATAATAGGTATTGTGAACTATGCCACATAAATAATGTTTATTTGGTAGAAGATGAATTCCATGTTGTTTGTGTTTGTCCAGCTTACGACGATATAAGAAAGAAATACTTTAATGAAGTTTATTATCTCTTTCTGTCTGTAGAAAACTTTTGTATCCCTAATGAGTCATAGCAATATTTTAATCATAAGAATTTTTTCTCACTACATCAATTTGGCTTTTCGTCTTAGACAATATTTGATAACTCAAACGAATGGTGAATAATATACTTAGAGGTAGTAACATCTTTATAAAATAATCCACCGAATTTTGGAAATTATGTATCTTTACTCATGAGGAACACCATATTTAACTTCTTTAAACCATGGTGCACATTATATTTACTTGTAATGTATTTTGTAATATGGGCCGGTGACCTAAATTACTGAATAAAGTATTATTGTTATTATTATTTATTATTATTATGCAACTGCCATATAACTGAAATTTCATAAAATGCATTAGACTTATCCTGGAAAAGTTTGTTTCTCAAATTCCCAAAATAACAGCAATATTATAGGATGATAAAAGAAGAAAAGACATTGTCTAAGAATTAGATGCGTAAACCAGTCCAATTATTTTCAAGATGATAACTTTCCAAGTGTAGTATAACATTGTTGAGATATTTTCATCCTGCACAAAAAGATAATTCCTGCCAAACTAACACAGGATATATATATAATTCTGAAAATTTACACTATTCCTTAATTACTTCATCCGCAGCCCTACCAACAACAGTGAGTCAAACGCTTTACGAAAGTCGATGAAGGCATAGGAAAGTTTTATATTCTTGCTTTTCAATATTTCAGAATGAGAACGAAGGACAAATATATGACCTATTATTGACTAACCTAGCCCAATTCCAGCATGATTTTCCTTAAGTGGCTCATAAAATAAAAGCAAATCTTAATCCAGCCTGATTTCTGTTTACCTGTCTCATGAAAATTAAGCGAATCTCGATCCGGTCTGATTTCCCATACCCATCTCAGGAAAATAAGGAAACTCTGGATCCAGTCTGATTTCCCTTTAGTATCAAATTACGAAAACCAAGAACGGATCTGAATAGATTGACATTGCCTTCCCTTTATATATCTTTCCTTTATATATATATAGGTCTAAATATTGACTCTAGTCATGCATCTGCAATCCGCACAGCATAAAACATTACACTGAAAAGAAATTAACCGTACCGTTGCATCACTAGTTTAGAAATCCATTGTCGTTGTCTTGAGATGGAGCTTTGCTATTTTTGAGGTCCTTGAATTTCCGACTTGATAAGGACTATATTAATAAGTTCATCATCATCATCATCATCATCAAATGAAATATTTATTTTATTTTCCTCTCAGCTTTTTCTGTCTCTTAAAATAGTTTGATTTCTAAGAACCAATAACGATATTCGTTTTAGATATCTGATTCATTTACATATTACATTTTTTTCCAACAATCTTTAGTTATGCAGCCTATTTACAAAGATTTGTTATTCTTGTTTTGAATGCAAATTTATTTTTCTTTTATGTTGCTTGCATTGATAAAATTCATCTTCGTAATTTGTGTATAACTTGGATTTTATGTATTTCCCAAGATACGTAATAATCTCTATGAGCTTTTTATCATTTAGCTCTGAAACAACATTTATTATTATCATTATGGTTTTAATTACAGTAACCTCTTGGATAAATGTTTTGAGGACAAATCGTGAAAAATTGTAAATATATATCATTGACATGATTCCTACTTATATATTTTACGCTGTCCCATGCCCTCCTGTATACTTAATATATATCTTGGACTTTGCATTCTTTAATCTCATTAATAAAGTCGGCTGCCTATCGTTTTGGCAATCGCGGTTTGTTAGACAAGTTTTCATTCTTGGCAAATATAATCTGATTCGGCTTGCACTGAAAAAAACGACCCATAACCAACAAAAATGTCCGTCCGTAAAACGTGTGTCAAGTTCAAGTGTGCTATTATAGCATGGACATATGTCAAGGCCGGACAGGAGACAACGGAGTAATCAATCACAGGGATATTTATAAAAGTCGTGACACTGACATTTTTATGTCCTGGCCAAATCTTCCATTCAGGTATTATGCTCTCGTTGCACTTGGTGCAGTATCCTTGCATGTACTTTTCGTACGTAAATTGCCTTTATCAAAAAATGATTGGATACATTTGTAAATATCAGTTAAGATGACAACAAAATCAACATGCTTAACAATAAAATCACCAAATGTCATATATGCTGTTTGTAAAACTCACACATTAAACACATATATATTCAAGAGACACATGCTGGAAAACTTTTGGTTACGAACAGATCAAATTCATCGTTTGTAATGAATCTTGAATAACTCCCAAATAAATGTCTTCATCAGTTTAAAAATCATGTTTGCTCACAAAATATACTCAAAATTTAATTTAATATTTGATACGTACTTAGAAATGGCATTCGTTACAAAAACCTATCCTGCCACTCTTGTAGATATATCTTAGCACGTGAGTACATGACAAAATAAAATGTATTGTCTATCATAAAAATCGATAATATCATATTTGTAAACTTTGGTTCACAAGCACCATACAAGTTTAATAACTTTCAATCAGTTGGCAAAATCTGGATAAAGATATTTACATAAGAGACGATAGTGATTTAGAGATGAGCATTGATGGATTTATGTCACACGTTATAGTCCTGTGTATTTTGAGTTACATTAGATTTCGATGACACTATTACTTTCAGTATCATACATGGTCATCACGAATGAGTCCGCTCACTCATATTCCACTTTCGAACTTCGATTTAGGTCAGTCCAAACCAGAATCTCCACCAAAATCATCTATAGCTCGATCGGTAGACACTCGTGTCAATGCGTTGGTATTAATCTTGTTAGCTGTTTCAAGTATATGGATGGAGTCGATTTCGTTAGAAGGATCGCCAGATGTGGTAACAACATCAACTATAACAGGAGCACGTGCCTTGTGTGCATGCATATTGCAATGCCAATGCGATTATAATTGGCAATTGTTCCTGTACATCGTATTCATCCCACTCACTATCGTACTCCGTTACATGCTGCCTCTGTATGAATGCACGTGGTACTTCATCCCGCCCTAAAGACCTGGTTTGGGGCTATGATGTCTATCTCTTGTTGTCCTGTTCTCGTTCAGTCTGTAGCGATGGTTGTTTCGGTGTCAATACATGAACATGACCCTGAATGTATTTCGTCCACTTCCTGCTTGACCGGGAATATAATATTAACAGCGGTGTTTGGCTATTTTGTTTTCAAAGCTTTCAGGTCAGAAAATAGAGACTTCCGGTCTTCAGCAATTTTTCGTAATTAATCACGACTAATACCGAATAGGGTAGCTTGCAGTTACGCTACGCCGGACATTGAGTTTATTAATATCTTGATAGAAACGAAGAGTAGCTACCATTATGATATGTCTCATCTGGATAGATCCAGTGTTGGAATCTCCACAATCCTCCCATCAGATATACACACTCAGTCATGACTGAGGTTGCCATGCAGGAACTCATGCAGGACCGCCAAACAGTCCTCATGAACGAACTCGGGTATTCCTCAACATATCGCTTTCCCACATCTTTAGCGCGCCTCTGGATCAGTAGATTTGCAAACAGGTCTCGTGATCTGTTATTGTTAATGTCTAGCCTCAACGATTGGGATCCTTTCACTAACATTCTAAATTCTTGCAATCAAATATAAATAACTCATTTTTGTCTTTAGTTTTAAATGTCCTATATTGTAAAAGAGTACTAGCTCTGGCGGACGTATCACATGTAGAACTCTGTGTTCGACCTTGTGAATTTGTGACCATACACTTGCACATTTGCACTGGGCGCGATGAATTTCCTGCAGTCTCGAGCGCTTTGCTATTTCTTCGTCTTCTTCTAACCACAACATTGCAGCCCAAATTCATTATCTTCAAACATGATTGAGTACTCTAGCGTGTAAAAATGAAGTCTTAAATTCAACCACTCAAATTATTGATCCGAAGTTCAACAGCACAACTACTCGCCACCATGTTATGAGGTCACATTCAGTTCTGTACTGTTCTGTTCTGTTTAGCGTACTTTATATAGTCTTAGCTCCTTTCAATTGATTATTACTGCATCGACCTGGACTACAATTACATTATCGCATTCAACTGACCATTACTGCACCGACTTTGACTATAATTACATTATCACATTCAACTGACCATTACTGCACCGACTTTGACTAGAATTACATTATCACATTCAACTGACCATTACTGCACCGACTTTGACTATAATTACATTATCACATTCAACTGACCATTACTGCACCGACTTTGACTATAATTAAATTATCACATTCAACTGACCATTACTGCACCGACCTTGACTAGAATTGCATTATCACATTCAAGTGACCATTACGTCACCGATTGCCTCAAAGATGGAGGATATAACAGCGAATTACATCAGTAAGCTTTATCCAAGTCGGCCTTGGTATTAGTTCGAGAGTAACCTAAGAACGCCCGGATGTTACAATATGCTCTTTGCGCAATAGTACAATATTTCCCCTTCTCTGACATTTTAAATCGCTGTAATTAACCTATTTTACGTTACATGCATATGTCTTCAGATGTCAGGTGTGCTACACGTGCAGCAGTGAATCACTTTATATAACCTGTTGTTTAGTCTCTCGATCAACATTAAATTTAATTACAGGTTAAAAGTAACATAAAATTTATAACAAAATATTCAGAATGTTCGCCATTTAGGTCTTGCTTTTGACGCTTGACTTTAGCTCTTAAGTCCACGATGTAACCAAATTTTATAGGATTCAAATTTTTTCATATATTTTAGTTTCCCATGCCTCAGACTAGATAATATATTATGCACTACTAAGAAACTGCATAGCTATCTTCGCAACCTTTTCTTAGCACATCTGCTGTGTGTGAAGAGGTGGTTGGCTGAAATCTATTTCCCTTGCAGAAATATGAAGAGGTTGCTGGCCAGTGTTCATTTCCCTTGCAGAAATATGAAGAGGTTACAGGCCAGTGTTCATTTCCCTTGCAGAAATATGAAGAGGTTGCTGGCCAGTGTTCATTTTCCTTGCAGAAATATGAAGAGGTCGTTGGCCAGAGTTCATTTCCCTTGCAGAAATTTGAAGAGGCGGTTAGTGAGAGTTCATTTTCCTTGCAGAAATACGAAGAGGCGGTTGGCCAGAGTTCATTTCCCTTGCAGAAATGTGAAGAGGTGGTTGGCCAGAGTTCATTTCCCTTGCAGAAATGTGAGGAGGTGGTTAACCAGAGTTCATTTCCCTTGCAGAAATGTGAAGAGGCGTTTGGCCAGAGTTCATTTACCTTTCAAAAATATGAAAGTAGCGCGGGATAGGAACATACGATTCTGCTAGTTACATTAATAAAGCTTGACTCGCGATTTTTGTTTTTTGCTCCAAGGCAAATAAATACACAATCATGATGTTCTCAAACCGTAGAAATTCTAAGAAATAACAGAGATAATTGAGATAATAGTTGAGAAGTTTCTTGGAAGTGCGTCTTTTTTGAAGATTATATTGAGTCGGAAACTTCCAATCTAGATTCAATTGATTTATACAAATTAATGGTCTTTGATTCTAATGACATACGCCCAAAAGAAGATGTCAAGAGGTCAAACGTGTGTCGTGCAGCGCTGAAACGTTTTGGCTAAGAGCCATACATTATTAATGAAAAAGATATACCATTGTTTTACTAATGTTAGGTTCAGCTTCTCAGTCATACATGGTGTTTGATACAAATTAATATTACCCGAAATTTGGGGCATATTTTGCCATCATGTCTAAAAGCCATAAATAACAATGTATATCCTATACAAGAAACCAATATCAATGTATCAATTTCATCCCAATGAATGCTAGTGCAAAAAACGTATTCATGTGCCAAGATGCCGATTCCATTGTTGTGTGATTTTAAATGTGGAAAATTAATTCATCATGTATTCGATTCCATCCGTTCATTATTCAGCTCAAATATGCTGAATCAAGGAGTGACAATACACGACTGTAACAGACAAGACGTGTCAATCGTTCTTTATTCAGTTCAAACATGCTGAATCAAGGAGTTACAATACACGACTGTAAAAGACAAGACGAACGAACAGAGGTGTTGTACCCTCTCTAATCACCGTAAACAATAACCATAGTGTTGTATGTCTACAAGATGTCACACGTCAATGTCCCACTGACATATCTTCATTAACTATGGAATGCGTTAACACCAAATTGACAGTGTCATACCCCTTAAGGGTAAATGTATTATCAATACATGGCATTTAGAGTCAAACAAAATAGTATTATTTTGCACCTGTCATTCATTTGCAACTTCTTTCTACCGAGTTTTGAAATGTACATAGACATTTTAAGTAGTACATATAAGTGATTGAAAACTAGCTGGACTGCATTGTGACTAATATGTAAACATAGATCAAAACATACATTTAAAATGAAACCATGACTTGCCCCTCTAACCAATAATTATATCTTTTGAATTGTTTACGTATTTCATTGTTTTTATAATACTTTTTCGTTGTACTAATATCATAGAAAAAGAAACAATTATCTGAAAGTTCTCACTTCTGTAAGAAAACATTTCTTTTCCCCTTTACACTTTGCCCTCCTGAACTATTGTTATTACAAATTATGGGCGCATTTATTTTCCAGCCGAGGAGCTATGTAGTTTTAAATATGCCGTAGTTTTATTCATTATGTTCAGCATCTATAACAATACTGGTGTTCGTGTTGGCACACCCTACTTATGTTTAATTAGAAAGGTGTTTTTACCGTAAAGAGATCTGAAGAATTTTGTGACTAGATAAACAGTTTAACATACGTAGAAAAATGAGCTGAATGACTGAAAAATACTGGTGCACGAAATAATACAGTGAGTACAAAATACTGATGTACGACAAAATACAACGGCTGAAAAATACTGATGCACGACAAATCACATCAGGCAAGCATAGTAAATCCACATAACTGCGATGAATCTCTCTCTGCATGTGAAAGATACTTAATTTCCATTTCCTCGGCATAATATAGCAATAATTTATATAAAATAACAACCGTAAACCCAACACAAAATAATCACGTGACTGAAAGTCGAAAACATCAAATAGACAAGGAAAAGTTGATATTATCAATAAATTGATTATTACGTCATTACTTATATTCACCCAATCAGAAGCTGCTTTGTCGTGTACGAAAGCTGACTGATTTGGTAAAATCGTAAATATGAAGGGACAAAAATTCCATTCAAGCCTTTGACGTATATGGTAAATAAAAATCTCTCTCAAATCCCATTTTGGTTTTGATGAAATATTTATTGATAATAGCATGGTAGCGTTAATTTCCAACATTTAAATGTTACAAATTCTGTGATGACATAATTTGAATATTTTCATGCAAGATGAAAGACAAGAACCCAGTAAGGAAATTTTGTTACAAACTGGAAACAGGTGTCAAGCCAAGACTAACTGGAATGTTAAAAGTATAGATTAAAAACGGTCACTTGTGACAATGAGACAATCAAAAGTAAAATTGTATAATACAAGTTAACTACAAGTAACTCGTCAAAATATTTCTTTAAAAGTTTATCCGTATGAAAGTTAGTTTATATGGGTTTATTGATGTTTGGTAAGAAATATTACCTGAAATCCTTAAATGTAGTTTGCGTACTGTAACTTCATTTGTATTCATGGAATCCCATTTTTTGTAGAATTTTTCATAAAATGGTACCGGTATGCAAACTATTCCATAAAACGGTACCAGTATGCAGACTGTTGATTTGTATTCACAGCCCTTGTTTTGTTTTGAAAGCCCATGATTAGTATACACAGCCCTTGATTGGTATTCAAAGCCCTTGATTGGTATACACAGCCATTGTTTTCGTTTTAAAAGCCCTTGATTGGTATACACAGTCCTTGATTTGTATACACATCCCTTGATTGGCATACACAGCCCTTGATTGGTATTCAAAACCCTTGATTGATATACACAGCCGTTGTTTTCGTTTTAAAAGCCCTTGATTGGTATACACATCCCTTGATTAGTATTCACAGCCATTGTTTTCGTTTTAAAAGCCCTTGATTGGTATTTAAAGCCCTTGATTGGTATACACAGCCATTGTTTTTGTTTTAAAAGTCCTTGATTGGTATACACATCCCTTGATTGGTATACACATCCCTTGATTGGTATACACAGCTCTTGATTGGTATTCAAAGCCCTTGATTGGTATACACATCCCTTGATTGGTATACATAGCCACTGTTTTCGTTTTAAAAGACTTGATTGGTATTTAAAGCCCTTGATTGGTATACACAGCCCTTGATTTGTATACACAGCCCTTGATTGATTGGTATACACAGCCATTGTTTTCGTTTTAAAAGCTCTTGATTGGTATACACAGCTCTTGATTGGTATAAACAGCCATTGTTTTCGTTTTAAAAGCCCTTGATTGGTATTTAAAGCCCTTGATTGGTATACACATCCCTTGATTGGTATACACATCCCTTGATTGGTATACACAGCCCTTGATTGGTATTCAAAGCCCTTGATTGGTATACACATCCCTTGATTGGTATACACATCCCTTGATTGGTATACACAGCCACTGTTTTCGTTTTAAAAGCCCTTGATTGGTATACACAGCCCTTGATTGGTATACACAGCCATTGTTTTCGTTTTAAAAGCCCTTGATTGGTATTTAAAGCCCTTGATTGGTATACACTGCCATTGTGTTCGTTTTAAAAACTCTTGATTGGTATTTAAAGCCCTTAATTGGTATACACAGCCATTGTGTTCGTTTTAAAAACCCTCGATTGGTATTTAAGCCCTTGACTGGTATTCAAAGCCCTTGATTGGTATACACAGCCATTGTTTTCGTTTTAAAAGCCCTTGATTGGTATTTAAAGCCCTTGATTGGTATACAGAGCCATTGTGTTCGTTTTAAAAACCCTTGATTGGTATTTAAACCTTTGATTGGTATACACAGCCCTTGATTTGTTTTAAAAGCTCTTGATTAGTATACACAGCCATTGTTTTCGTTTCAAAAGCCCTTGATTTTTCTTTTAAAAACCCTTGGTTTTGTATTCAAAGCTATTGATTGTTATTGAAATCCCTTGATTGGTATTCAAAGCCCCTGATTGGTATTCAAAGTCCTTGATTAGCATACACAGCCATTGTTTTCGTTTTAAAAGCCCTTGATTTTCTATTTAAAGCCCTTGATTTTTGTATTAAAAGCCCTTCATTTTGTATTCAAAGCCCTTGATTGGTATTCAAAGCCCTTGATTGGTATTCAAAGCCCTTGATTGGTATTCAGGGCTCTTGATTGGTATTCAGAGCTCTTGAATGGTATTCAAAACCCTTGTTTCGTTTTGAAAGCCCTTCATTTGTATTCAAAGCCCTTGATTGGTATCCAAAGCCCTTCATTTGTATTCAAAGCCCTTGATTGGTATCCAAAGCCCTTGATTGGTATTGAAAGACATAGACTGGTCTTCACAGTCCTTGTTTTGTTTTGAAGGCCCTTGGTTTGTATTCAGAACCCTTGATTGGTATTCACAGCCCTTGTTTTGTTTTAATAGCTCTTGTTTGGTATTCAAAGCCTTATTAAATACTATGACAAATCGCCGACATCTTGGAACCTAAGTTAATTCCATGTACATTTTGATATATTGTTCAATTGTTGTCCTTAAATAGAATATTTGATCGAGTGAAACAGATTTTTTTTCGCAAAGTTCTCAAGCAAAGTTATGGGTGTTCACCCAGAACAACTATTTGTGAGAGTAAATTACACTGTTTAGACTTGTGACAAATCCCTTTGATTTGTTCCTATTCACCCGGTGAATAAATTGTGAGAAAGAGGTTCCAAACATTAACAGCCATAATTGTGTAAAATTTAAGACGATCATTAGAGTTCAGCGAAGAAAATAGGACAGGTGCATACAGTCGCTGTATTATATCAATATTAAGAAAAACTTGGTAACAGCAAGGACATCAAAATTTTAACAAATGAACTGAATAAAAAGTGGTTTAATAATATTCTGGTGAAGCGTTTGGGGAAACATTATTTTTGTGTAATGTAGGACGTTGTAGGATTTAAAAAAACATCAAATTCGGCTTAAGAGTTAATGAGCAGGTCGTATGTTTTGTTTTTGTGAGTTACATTCATAACAGTCGGTGATTACTTGTAGTAATTTGACATGATTTATTTTATTCTTCCAACCACCCATAAAGTAAAATGGTTATTACTTGCTATTTTGTGGGGTGTTCTACAAATATTATGAACTTCTGAGTGAGTGGCGGGTGTAAGGTCAAGTTGTTTGTATTTATAACATGTACAATGGAGAAAATGTTGGCATACCTCTGTGTTAGGTTCATGTACTGAGGCTGAACTTTTATTGGTTTTTGCTCTTATGGAAATTATACATGATCTAAATACACAGCTAACCAAAAATGACTACTCCCATGTGCTTAAAATCACAGACTGAATAATTCTAAAGTACACTAACTTTAGCAGTTCTTGAGATAGGAAATGCGCATTTTGACAGTTCTACACAGTACCAGTTTCTGAAAGCGCAATGAATGAATTAACAAGTATATAAAATGTCAAAAAATGGTTAAAGCTCTTCTTTTTACAATTTACTCCTCAAGTCCAGGAAGTGAAATGAGCAAGCGAAGCTGGCCTTTTTTGATAAGTGCACATCTGAAGTAAGGCCGATATGTAATCTTTATAACCCAAACAAAATCAAGGGAATCAAAAGTTCTTTTAACAATACCTAAGGTATATAAGGTCTTTATTTCTAAATAGCAAATAAGGAAAACCAGGGAAATTCTTTTCCTTTGAAAATTTAATTCTATGAAAATAAACAAAACTGTGGAGCGCCACCTATGTCAGTAATAACTTTGTTCAAGATGGTGACAAGCTAAGACAGACTTTTTTAATTATAGGAGTCCTGTACAAGTTATGTAGTAGGTACAATTTAAGACCAAATCTTCTTTGAAGTGCTATTTAACATGCAACGAAGGCTTACGTGTTTAGAAAAAGGATACATCAGCACGGTGAGCTATACAAATTAACTGAGGTCACCCAATTTAGGTTCCTAAGATTTCAATGCGTTTTTGATCTTATACATAGTTATTAAGATGTCACTGAGTCATATTCCTACGCATTCACCAAAAAGGCCGGTGAATCTCCCTTACATCTACCTGGTTCCAGTTCCGATATCTTGAAAAGAGTTCCATACAACAAACAATAGGAGTGGGGAGGTGTTACTGAGGGAATTATTGCAAATGATCTCAACAACGTTGTAAAGTAACAGACAGTTTAATTTTCTACTCACCTGTTGAATTAACTAAGTAAGAAATAGTTGATTTAATGACAGGTGTGAAAAGATATTGTCTAGTAATAAACTTATGTAGCCAGTGTTGTCTACTTAAGAATATTCCCCTTATCATCTCAAAATTAAGCATTTCTTGAAAATTATTGAGGATTATTGTTTTTTTGTTTGTTGGTTTATATATGTATGTATGTATATATATATATATATATATATATATATATATATATATATATATATATATATATATATATATATATATATATATGCCATTATTTTCCTTAAAATATAAACTTCCATTCAGAGCTCTGTCTGTGTGTGTGTGTTTGTGTGTGGAGTAGGCAGATAGTTTTAGTTAACGGCAATCGCCAAGAGCTGAAAAGGAGTGGACGAGTACACGTACACAATCTTTGTAAAAATAAAATTACTCTAGAGATTATTATCCACTTCTTAGTTTAAACGCTTTGTAAACAAATTTCGATAGTGAACTTATTATTTTCTCATTACTAGAGATTAAAAATTCAGTTTCGTGTGCATGAATGGTTTATTCTAAAGAACTTTAGGCTTACATATACTAATATATAGTGGACACATTAATAGGAAATATCAATATCATGTTTGGCACAGAACATACAACGTCTTTTACATCTATAGATTGGCACAGGACATACAAAGTCTTTTGCTTCTATAGATTGGCATAGAACATACAACGTCTTTTACTTCTATAGATTGGCATAGAACATACAACGTCTTTTACTTCTATAGACTGGCATAGAGCATACAAAGTCTTTTGCTTCTATAGATTATATTGCTTCAATATCTCCCAATTTCAATTCTCAGGGTATGGCAAGACACTCAGAGAGTTTTATCAGAGTTATAAATAACCTTCCAGGCTGAAGTCAGTTTTTATATGTTTATATAGAGCTGTATTGTTAGAAGTTTGTAATCTATTATCCAAGTCTGATAGAAATAGTCCATAGATCTCTATTTGAAATGGAATAAACTTGAAACAATTTCTCAGAATCAGGAAACACTTCACCAAACCAAATCTGTCTAAAGTATCTCTTAGTGATTATTTAATTCAATTTCAATGCAATGCTCAGTAAAATACTCGCATGCATTTTAATTCTCAACAATTTTAACTTACCCAACCTTAAATATTTAAGTGTGATTCTTCAAGTTCACCTTATACACTGACGTCAAAAGTAGATATTTTTATATTTACCAAATATTTTTAAAACCTTCGTTGTACACGTTCAATGGCGTCATCTTGGTGAAAACCTCATACCTCTGATGTGTAATTATAAATTGGAGCAACATAAATGTAAAAAGTTTCAAACATTCGTTATAATTTAAGCATGATATTTTCAAATTTCAAAAACACATATTAATTGCCGTTAATGCTTAATCAGCTAATGTTTCTTGAGCTTTATAGAATTTTCCAATGCTTGAGAAAACACGACGAAGGTAATTAAAATTTTCCACCACATCAATGTTACTGTCTGTTCTATTGCATACTTTGTTATGTCTTAATAGACCTCCTTTACAATATTACTGTCTGTTATATTGTATACTTTGTTACGCCTTAATAGACCTCCTTTACAATAATAGTGTCTGTTATATTGTATACTTTGTTATGCCTTAATAAACCTCCTTTACATTAATATTACTGTGTGTTATATTGTATACTTTGTATGCCTTAATAGACCTCCTTATAAAATATTACTTTCTATTATATTGTATACTTTGTTATGCCTTAATAGACCTCCTTTACAATATTACTGTCTGTTATATTGTATACTTTGTTATGCCTTAATAGACCTCCTTTACAATATTACTGTCTGTTATATTGTATACTTTGTTATGCCTTAATAGACCTCCTTTACAATATTACTGTCTGTTATATTGTATACTTTGTTATGCCTTAATAGACCTCCTTTACAATATTACTGTCTGTTATATTGTATACTTTGTTACGCCTTAATAGGCCTCCTTTGCAATAATAGTGTCTGTTATATTGTATACTTTGTTATGCCTTAATAAACCTCCTTTACATCAATATTACTGTCTGTTATATTACATACTTTTTATGCCTTAATAGACCTCCTTATAAAATATTACTTTCTGTTATATTGTATACTTTGTTATGTCTTAATAGACCTCCTTTACAATATTACTGTCTGTTATATTGTATACTTTGTTACGCCTTAATAGACCTCCTTTAAAATAATAGTGTCTGTTATATTGTATACTTTGTTATGCCTTAATAAACCTCCTTTACATTAATATTACTGTCTGTTATATTACATACTTTGTATGCCTTAATAGACCTCCTTTACAATATTACTTTCTGTTATATTGTATACTTTGTTATGCCTTAATAGACCTCCTTTACAAAATACCGTAACCTTAGTTTTATCAAGATTAATTGTTAAATTCCATTTAGTACGGTACTCGTGCTAATTGTCGATGAGCTATTGCAAACATTCAATGTTACCAGCTGTAGGTACTTAGAGCAAGCAAGAACGTAATTTAACGATTTTGAAGAAATGGTCAAATGTTTCATGTAAAGTAGGCAATGAAAGAAAACATAAACGTAATTTAACGACGTTGAAGAAATGGCCAAAATGCTTTATGTTTAATTTGGTTGTAACAGGACATTAATCTTGCAGATAAATTTATCTTTCAGGTCATACCTGGGTCATAGTACTCTGATTCCAACATGTCTTTTATTCATTAGATGAACAACATGTCAATTTTCATCTTTTGTCAGTTTAAGAAAATGCGTGAGTTTATAGACGTTTCCATTGTGACAGAATAAATTACATGATATATTGACAAATGAATGAATCAGAAAATCATTGACATAGATCATATTTAGACTTATGAAAGTGACCTAGTGACCTAAAAAACATGTACTAATGTAGCACGCACCATAATATTATATGGGTACCTACAGTATTGACAAATCCGTACTGACATGTTAAATGGACTCGTACATTTAGAGACATGACATGACATCAGATTCATAAAATAATTTAATCGTCTTTTTGCTGTCAAAATCTTGTTAAGATATCGACATCTTCACAACAGATGACAATGGGCAAATTTGTTAATGTTTTGAGATGTACACAATAGATGACTATAGCCATATGAAACAAAATTTGTTAAGGTTTGAGATGTACACAATAGATGACTATAGGCTTGTGAAACAAAACTTGTTAAGGTTTGAGATGTACACAATAGATGACTATAGACTTATGAAACACAAAATTTGTTAAGGTTTGAGATGTACACAATAGATGACTATAGCCATATGAAACACAAAATTTGTTAAGGTTTGAGATGTACACAATATATGACTATAGGCTTATGAAACACAAAATTTGTTAAGGTTTGAGATGTACACAATAGATTACTATAGGCTTATGAAACACAAAAGTTGTTAAGGTTTGAGATGTACACAATAGATGACTATAGCCATATGAAACACAGACTTTGCCAAGGTTTGAGATGTACACAATAGATGACTATAGGCTTATGAAACAAAATTGTTTAGGTTTTGAGATGTACACAATAGATGACAATAGGCATATGAAATAACAATATACTCTGGATTGTTAAAATTTGATATAAATTATTCATTCTTTCCCTATTATATCGCTCAGTGACTGTATGACTAACGTCGCTGGAATTTATTATGGGCAGCCACACGAAACAAAATTGTTAATAGACATTTTTGTCAAAAAGGTATGCAGAAGGTTTCACTAACTGGGTCATTTTTTCGATCAATTTTAGCAACAAACGGTCATGGATAAGAGTGTTATCAAAGTGAAATATTTTACCACCATTTACTTATTTGAGTAAGACTCTTCATGAAAATACTTCAACGTGGAGAAATGCAGTAAACAGGATTGACTGATCAGAGACAAAACGTCATTGTACATTAGTCTGCCCTAGTATTTTGAACTAAAATAGGCTTTATCACTATCATCTACATCGATATCTTTTATTGTTCTTGAATTAGTTCTCCGCAAAGAGAAACAAACCGAAAGAAAACGATAAAACAAGTAATATTAGCAGGAGGGAATGGGATTAGACTTTTTACATTTACATTTTGTCAAAACGAACTTCTCATACAAACATTAGTTTCATCTGAAACAAACGTTGCTTGAATGCTACAACGCAGGTACGGATACATCTAAGACAATTGAATATATATGCTATAATCAACTAATTTCCATTTTCCAGACAAATCTGTATACAAAAAAACAGTGATTAGCCGAAGAAAAATTATAAAATATAACTTCAAAGGAAATTCTAAGAAAAAAAAATAAACCTGAACATTGTTTTAAATAAAGAAAAGACGTAAACATAACTGTATAAGAGTGCTGGCGAAGAATGTATTGTTACACGCACATGGGTATTTTCTTGACCGAGAGGTTGTCAAACCCTGGCGCGATTCTCGCTAGAAGTCATAAGTTTACCCCGACTTTCCAAAGACTTCCATACAACTTCAGTTGTAAATTAGAAAGCCCGACGTGTCCATTCTATACCTAAATTTTTGTCTAATTAATGCAAGACCACAGATAAACCAAACTGCCAGCTATCTATCAACCGCACCTCTGCATGTTTTGCCTTCATCATGTTTCCGTACTACCAACCGTTCACGCCTTAGAAAATATGTGAGTACTCCATAACAATGGGAACTATTTTAACTCCGCCACCTTAGGCCAGTTAATGTATGCTTTCCAGGCACATTTCGCCAATATAACTGCACCATATTCGCCCACATGGCGACATAAACGGTGTCTGCCAAGTCCCTTTTTATTTATTCCCTTGTGTAATTTACTGGTATAATACTGTAGTACTGTCCTTGCAATCACGCTACCAATGTATACCACTAGATTTTAATATGGATTATTTTACGACAGGGACATTCATTCGGTTTTGGTCGGAATTCACTGTTAGTGAACCAGGACATCATGGAAACACACTAACACTTCACTCCGTGACGTTTGCTCCTAATAACTAGCTCATTAGTTCGGGCTAGGAATATTTCCATGGCGTCGAATTCCAATAATCACACAAGTAATCACACAAATCTAAGAATTGCTTAAAACGGGGCGCTATAACCAAGTGCGCATACTCTAAATTTATTACAGTATATAATTTATATCGGTCTCTGTCTTCCATTGTTGCATTGACAGTCCAAATTTTATCATGAAAGTTTTCCTGAAATTTAGTACCACTTTACTCCTGAAATGGAGTCATGTCTGCCAGAAAGATGTTTTTATTCATTGTTGTCTAAGTCGTTACAAACACATGGCCTATAGCATGGTCTATGTTAAGTAGACACCTGGCCTATATCATTATGTATGGGCTATATAGAAATCTGGCCTATATCATTATGTATGGGCTATATATAAATCTGGCCTATATCATTACGTATGGGCTATATAGAAATCTGGCCTATATTATTATGTATGGGCTATATAGAAATCTGGCCTATATCATGAAGCCTACACTATTGATGTTGTATTTACAAAACATGATGACACAAATCAAAGAATATATCTAGCTTACGGACGCCTTTTTATGTCATTATCATACATCAATTTGGGACTAGCTCCCAGCAAATAGACAAAGGTGCACTTAGCCTATGGGGTAGATTTTGATCAATGGTTTTAAAAGGTAATATAGTGACTTTCACTAAGAAGTTTTATATGACAGCATATCAGCACGAAAATTGATTTGTACTGAGTGTACATTGGTATTGGATACATTATTTGAATATACGCATATAGAAACAAGTTTATGTAAAGTCTATTTGATTCCTATGAAGACCTTGATGTTAAAGTTTTGTTCAAAACTTATTTAAAAAGCTGTTTGTCTTTGTCATCTTTATTAGTGACTTTTATTCTCCATTTACTGTGTTAAGTCTTCTTTACAGAAAAACCAATTTTGACCAGTCACGTGGCATTGTAAGTAGGGAAGATAAACTACACGCTGCACGTAAATGTGGATAGTAAGCATCATCTACAAAGACAATTGGGTTCAATTAAACATACTATTAGGAAAACAGGTTTTTATGATAATCTCGTGCAGTAAGCATTTGTAAGATATAAATCAACGTACGGCAACACTACGAAAACTGATTCTGAATGAGAAGAATGATTTCCAAATAAAAATGATCTACTCCGTGTCAAATTTGTCTTTGACACAATCCAGGTAGTGTCTATGCAGTATATCCAGTTTATGAGCAGGGTGACATGTTTTTAATGTGCCAAACAAACTGTATGTACCCAATAGAAAATCTGTATCCAACAGACACTTTGTATCAAACAGACCATATGTATCAAACAGACTATACGTATCCAACAGACCATACATGTCTAATAGACCATAAGTAAGCAAACTGACAATATGTATCCAGCAGACCGTATGTAAACAATAGACCGTATGTAAACAATAGACCATATGTAAACAATAGACCATATGCAACAATAGTCCATATGTAAACAATAGACCATATGAAAACAATAGACCATATGCAACAACAGGCCATAAGTAAACAACAGACTATACGTATCCAACAGACCATACGTATCTAATAGACCATAAGTAAGCAAAGAGACAATATGTATCCAGCAGACCGTACGTAAACAACAGACCATATGCAACAACAGACCATATGTAAACAATAGACCATATGTAAACAATAGACCATATGCAACAATAGACCATATGTAAACAATAGACCATATGTAAACAATAGACCATATGCAACAACAGACCATAAGTAAACAACAGACTATACGTATCCAACAGACCATACGTATCTAATAGACCATAAGTAAGCAAAGAGACAATATGTATCCAGCAGACCGTACGTAAACAACAGACCATATGCAACAACAGACCATACGTAAACAATAGATCATATGTAAACAATAGACCATATGCAACAATAGACCATATATAAACAATAGACCACATGCAAGCAGATTCTCTATGTGAACAGCATACCAATAGTAAAATATTCAATACAGCATTTGGTAATATTATGCACAGTCATTATTAACTAATGACATGTTCCACATCTTCCAAGACCGCATTTCTTCGTTGTTCGCAAGGAAACAAAAGAGGAAATCATTTGGAATATAGTCGGTACTAAACGCTCAAGGAGCTTGTGCGTTTTGTACATTCATGTGTGTGCATTGACTTAACATCGAGATTACTTGAACATAAGATAATGAGCCACACGTGCATGCACGTAAAAGGACCAATTATCAAAGTATACTTGGACCTACAAAAACAATGCAAGAGTCAAGTTTATATTTCAATGTTATCATGGGGTGTTTTGTTTTTGTAAAATCTAATTTCAATGCAGCGTGATATATAAATATATGGAAGGCTGGTTTATCGCGCTAGTATTTCAAAACATCAGTAAATACAGATGAATGCAACATAAACTTGACCAAACTATTGACGGTGTAATTGACGCTGGCATTAAGAAATAACAAACTGGCAGCTGCAGGTATAGCTTACAGTGCAGCATAAAAGCATATTATAGAAGAGTAGGCATGCCCACGTGTTGTGGAAATGATTTAATGAACGTAGCAAGTAAAAGGTCTATATACCTCTATCAATACATATAATGATTTAATAAACGTAGCAAATAAAAGGTATATATACCTCTATCAACACATATAATGATTTAATGAACGTACCAAGTAAATGGTCTATATACCTCTATCAATACATATAATGATTTAATGAACGTATCAAGTAAATGGTCTATATACCTCTATCAATACATATAATGATTTAATGAACGTACCAAGTAAATGGTCTATATACCTCTATCAACACATATAATGATTTAATGAACGTACCAAGTAAATGGTCTATATACCTCTATCAACACATATAATGATTTAATGAACGTACCAAGTAAATGGTCTATATACCTCTATCAATACATATAATGATTTAATGAACGTACCAAGTAAATGGTCTATATACCTCTATCAACACATATAATGATTTAATGAACGTACCAAGTAAATGGTCTATATACCTCTATCAACACATATAATGATTTAATGAACGTACCAAGTAAATGGTCTATATACCTCTATCAACACCTCTATCAACACATATAATGATTTAATGAACGTACCAAGTAAATGGTCTATATACCTCTATCAACACATATAATGATTTAATGAACGTACCAAGTAAATGGTCTATATACCTCTATCAACACATATAATGATTTAATGAACGTACCAAGTAAATGGTCTATATACCTCTATCAACACATATAATGATTTAATGAACGTACCAAGTAAATGGTCTATATACCTCTATCAACACATATAATGATTTAATGAACGTACCAAGTAAATGGTCTATATACCAAGTAAATGGTCTATATACCTCTATCAGTACATATAATGATTTAATGAACGTACCAAGTAAATGGTCTATATACCTCTATCAATACATATAATGATTTAATGAACGTACCAAGTAAATGGTCTATATACCAAGTAAATGGTCTATATACCTCTATCAGTACATATAATGATTTAATGAACGTACCAAGTAAATGGTCTATATACCTCTATCAATACATATAATGATTTAATGAACGTACCAAGTAAATGGTCTATATACCAAGTAAATGGTCTATATACCTCTATCAGTACATATAATGATTTAATGAACGTACCAAGTAAATGGTCTATATACCTCTATCAATACATATAATGATTTAATGAACGTACCAAGTAAATGGTCTATATACCAAGTAAATGGTCTATATACCTCTATCAGTACATATAATGATTTAATGAACGTACCAAGTAAATGGTCTATATACCTCTATCAATACATATAATGATTTAATGAACGTACCAAGTAAATGGTCTATATACCAAGTAAATGGTCTATATACCTCTATCAGTACATATAATGATTTAATGAACGTACCAAGTAAAATGTCTATATACCTCTATCAATACATATAATGATTTAATGAGCGTACCAAGTAAAATATCTATATACCTCTATCAATACATATAATGATTTAATGAACGTACCAAGTAAATGGTCTATATACCTCTATCAATACATATAATGATTTAATGAACGTACCAAGTAAATGGTCTATATACCTCTATCAATACATATAATGATTTAATGAACGTACCAAGTAAATGGTCTATATACCTCTATCAATACATATAATGATTTAATGAACGTACCAAGTAAATGGTCTATATACCTCTATCAATACATATAATGATTTAATGAACGTACCAAGTAAATGGTCTATATACCTCTATCAATACATATAATGATTTAATGAACGTACCAAGTAAATGGTCTATATACCTCTATCAATACATATAATGATTTAATGAACGTACCAAGTAAATGGTCTATATACCTCTATCAATACATATAATGATTTAATGAACGTACCAAGTAAATGGTCTATATACCTCTATCAATACATATAATGATTTAATGAACGTACCAAGTAAATGGTCTATATACCTCTATCAATACATATAATGATTTAATGAACGTACCAAGTAAATGGTCTATATACCTCTATCAATACATATAATGATTTAATGAACGTACCAAGTAAATGGTCTATATACCTCTATCAATACATATAATGATTTAATGAACGTACCAAGTAAATGGTCTATATACCTCTATCAATACATATAATGATTTAATGAACGTACCAAGTAAATGGTCTATATACCTCTATCAATACATATAATGATTTAATGAACGTACCAAGTAAATGGTCTATATACCTCTATCAATACATATAATGATTTAATGAACGTACCAAGTAAATGGTCTATATACCTCTATCAATACATATAATGATTTAATGAACGTACCAAGTAAATGGTCTATATACCTCTATCAATACATATAATGATTTAATGAACGTACCAAGTAAATGGTCTATATACCTCTATCAATACATATAATGATTTAATGAACG
Organism: Sinohyriopsis cumingii; assembly: GCA_028554795.2. Classification (NCBI taxonomy): domain Eukaryota; kingdom Metazoa; phylum Mollusca; class Bivalvia; order Unionida; family Unionidae; genus Sinohyriopsis; species Sinohyriopsis cumingii. The sequence goes on along the minus strand of CM068830.1, from coordinate 121,221,958 downwards.
TACCAAGTAAATGGTCTATATACCTCTATCAATACATATAATGATTTAATGAACGTACCAAGTAAATGGTCTATATACCTCTATCAATACATATAATGATTTAATGAACGTACCAAGTAAATGGTCTATATACCTCTATCAATACATATAATGATTTAATGAACGTACCAAGTAAATGGTCTATATACCTCTATCAATACATATAATGATTTAATGAACGTACCAAGTAAATGGTCTATATACCTCTATCAATACATATAATGATTTAATGAACGTACCAAGTAAATGGTCTATATACCTCTATCAATACATATAATGATTTAATGAACGTACCAAGTAAATGGTCTATATACCTCTATCAACACATATAATGATTTAATGAACGTACCAAGTAAATGGTCTATATACCTCTATCAACACATATAATGATTTAATGAACGTACCAAGTAAATGGTCTATATACCTCTATCAACACATATAATGATTTAATGAACGTACCAAGTAAATGGTCTATATACCTCTATCAACACATATAATGATTTAATGAACGTACCAAGTAAATGGTCTATATACCTCTATCAACACATATAATGATTTAATGAACGTACCAAGTAAATGGTCTATATACCTCTATCAACACATATAATGATTTAATGAACGTACCAAGTAAATGGTCTATATACCTCTATCAACACATATAATGATTTAATGAACGTACCAAGTAAATGGTCTATATACCTCTATCAACACATATAATGATTTAATGAACGTACCAAGTAAATGGTCTATATACCTCTATCAACACATATAATGATTTAATGAACGTGCCAAGTAAATGGTCTATATACCTCTATCAACACATATAATGATTTAATGAACGTGCCAAGTAAATGGTCTATATACCTCTATCAACACATAATGATTTAATGAACGTGCCAAGTAAATGGTCTATATACCTCTATCAACACATATAATGATTTAATGAACGTGCCAAGTAAATGGTCTATATACCTCTATCAACACATATAATGATTTAATGAACGTGCCAAGTAAATGGTCTATATACCTCTATCAACACATATACTGATTTAATGAACGTACCAAGTAAATGGTCTATATACCTCTATCAACACATATACTGATTTAATGAACGTACCAAGTAAATGGTCTATATACCTCTATCAACACATATACTGATTTAATGAACGTACCAAGTAAATGGTCTATATACCTCTATCAACACATATACTGATTTAATGAACGTACCAAGTAAATGGTCTATATACCTCTATCAACACATATACTGATTTAATGAACGTACCAAGTAAATGGTCTATATACCTCTATCAACACATATACTGATTTAATGAACGTACCAAGTAAATGGTCTATATACCTCTATCAACACATATACTGATTTAATGAACGTACCAAGTAAATGGTCTATATACCTCTATCAACACATATACTGATTTAATGAACGTACCAAGTAAATGGTCTATATACCTCTATCAACACATATACTGATTTAATGAACGTACCAAGTAAATGGTCTATATACCTCTATCAACACATATACTGATTTAATGAACGTACCAAGTAAATGGTCTATATACCTCTATCAACACATATACTGATTTAATGAACGTACCAAGTAAATGGTCTATATACCTCTATCAACACATATACTGATTTAATGAACGTACCAAGTAAATGGTCTATATACCTCTATCAACACATATACTGATTTAATGAACGTACCAAGTAAATGGTCTATATACCTCTATCAACACATATACTGATTTAATGAACGTACCAAGTAAATGGTCTATATACCTCTATCAACACATATACTGATTTAATGAACGTACCAAGTAAATGGTCTATATACCTCTATCAACACATATACTGATTTAATGAACGTACCAAGTAAATGGTCTATATACCTCTATCAACACATATACTGATTTAATGAACGTACCAAGTAAATGGTCTATATACCTCTATCAACACATATAATGATTTAATGAACGTACCAAGTAAATGGTCTATATACCTCTATCAACACATATAATGATTTAATGAACGTACCAAGTAAATGGTCTATATACCTCTATCAACACATATAATGATTTAATGAACGTACCAAGTAAATGGTCTATATACCTCTATCAACACATATAATGATTTAATGAACGTACCAAGTAAATGGTCTATATACCTCTATCAACACATATAATGATTTAATGAACGTACCAAGTAAATGGTCTATATACCTCTATCAACACATATAATGATTTAATGAACGTACCAAGTAAATGGTCTATATACCTCTATCAACACATATAATGATTTAATGAACGTACCAAGTAAATGGTCTATATACCTCTATCAACACATATAATGATTTAATGAACGTACCAAGTAAATGGTCTATATACCTCTATCAACACATATAATGATTTAATGAACGTACCAAGTAAATGGTCTATATACCTCTATCAACACATATAATGATTTAATGAACGTACCAAGTAAATGGTCTATATACCTCTATCAACACATATAATGATTTAATGAACGTACCAAGTAAATGGTCTATATACCTCTATCAACACATATAATGATTTAATGAACGTACCAAGTAAATGGTCTATATACCTCTATCAACACATATAATGATTTAATGAACGTACCAAGTAAATGGTCTATATACCTCTATCAACACATATAATGATTTAATGAACGTACCAAGTAAATGGTCTATATACCTCTATCAACACATATAATGATTTAATGAACGTACCAAGTAAATGGTCTATATACCTCTATCAACACATATAATGATTTAATGAACGTACCAAGTAAATGGTCTATATACCTCTATCAACACATATAATGATTTAATGAACGTACCAAGTAAATGGTCTATATACCTCTATCAACACATATAATGATTTAATGAACGTACCAAGTAAATGGTCTATATACCTCTATCAACACATATAATGATTTAATGAACGTACCAAGTAAATGGTCTATATACCTCTATCAACACATATAATGATTTAATGAACGTACCAAGTAAATGGTCTATATACCTCTATCAACACATATAATGATTTAATGAACGTACCAAGTAAATGGTCTATATACCTCTATCAATACATATAATGATTTAATGAACGTACCAAGTAAATGGTCTATATACCTCTATCAACACATATAATGATTTAATGAACGTACCAAGTAAATGGTCTATATACCTCTATCAATACATATAATGATTTAATGAACGTACCAAGTAAATGGTCTATATACCTCTATCAACACATATAATGATTTAATGAACGTACCAAGTAAATGGTCTATATACCTCTATCAATACATATAATGATTTAATGAACGTACCAAGTAAATGGTCTATATACCTCTATCAATACATATAATGATTTAATGAACGTACCAAGTAAATGGTCTATATACCTCTATCAACACATATAATGATTTAATGAACGTACCAAGTAAATGGTCTATATACCTCTATCAATACATATAATGATTTAATGAACGTACCAAGTAAATGGTCTATATACCTCTATCAATACATATAATGATTTAATGAACGTACCAAGTAAAATATCTATATACTTCTATCAATACATACAATTCAAATCAAAATGGAAATCTTCTTATAGAAAAACATTGTCAGGCGATAAAATATTGCTGCAATGACTACTAAATGGTTTTATAGAATAATATATCTTTAGCAAACGTCGTTGATTGCAGGGCTACAAATCGTTTCATTTTACGTTGCCTTCATGTACATTACTTTCGTTCTACTATATTATGTAGCTATTTCATTTACTTATGTATGTAAAGGCAGACGTGAAAACAAATCTTCTTGAAGTATGATATTCGTCAGACATGCATCATGCAAGATTGTGTACACCGTGTAATCTTTTGTTAAACAACCCCAATAAATATCATATTTTGTCATGTTGATTCATTCACTTAGGGACAAAAATAGATGATATATTGATGATAAAGTTGTGCTTCTCACGATATGTTGGTTTCAAATATCCGGCCAAATATCCGGCCAGTGAATGAAAGAAGGCCTGATTCGAATCTGAGTGAAAAACAATTCCATGTTCATGACTTCTCATGGTAATTGAAGTAGCTATACAAATGACTTATCACCTGATCTACAAAACGGATAACGATATATCAGTCACCCACCCAGGGCCATCGCATATTAGGACCGACTTCAACCACGTTTATGTTAAAATAAAACAATTTCATAGCAAATACAAATTCGCATGTCATGACGACAGTCACTAAAAAATCATGATGACATGACATTAGAAAAAAATGTACAACATGAAAAACTTACCAAATTAATTTATAAAAGCTTTCATAAACAGCACCATCATCTCACTGGTGTTTACCATGCAGTATAGCTGGCTTCCGGTCCGAAGCTTCATGGGTAGAATCAGATTTTACATTCACTAATCTGGAAAAAAGTGTTGATTTAAAATTTCATTATGTTTACTTATCGTTTGAACATACAGTTTCCGATACATATTTTACTGCATAGATACAGTTAGCACTAAGAAACAATGTCATCCTATGTTTACATTTAGTACCACAAACAATGGAATCCTCTGTTTCCAGTTAGCACTACAGACAATGTCATCATCTCTTTACAGCTAATACTACAAACAATGGAATCCTCTATTTACAGTTAGCACAAACAATGGCATTCTCCGTTTACAGTTAGCACTACAAACAATGTCACCCTCTGTTTACATTTAGCACCACAATCAATGGAACCCTCCCTCTGTTTACAGTTAGCACTACAAACAATGGAATCCTCTGTTTACAGTTAGCACTACAAGCAATGGAATCCTCTGTTTCCAGTTAGCACCACAAAAATGGAATCCTCTTTTTACAGTTAGCACTACAAACAATGTCATCATCTGTTTACAATTAGCACCACAATCAATGGAATCCTCCCTCTGTTTACAGTTAGCACTACAAACAATGGCATCTTCTGTTTAGAGTTAGCACCACAAACAATGGAATCATCTGTTTACAGTTAGTACTCAGAAACAATAGCATCCCCTGTTTACAGAAATACTTAGGAATAATGTCATCTTTTGTTTCCAGTTAGTACTCAGAAACAATGTCATCCTCTATTTAAAGTTAGCACTAAGAAACAATGTCATCCTTTGTTTACAGATGCGTGAAACGTTTGGGGTTTGTCTTGTTTAGTAACAAATAACGTCACAGACAACCAAAGAAAGACAAGAACTGCACTTTGAAGGAACATAGTAAGTCTGAGAAGTAACAATAAAATATACCATTCGTTTAAAAAATATAGTCAAATGGAACCGTGGTTTAAGTATACAATACATCGCATTTAATTTATTTGTGTAGAGCTACTCTTGACGATTGTCAAAATGTCTAATCCTGTAAGTATTTATCCAGTAAGACTGTGCAAATATGTCTAATCGTGTAAGCATTTAATTCAGCAATATTGTGGTAATATATCAACTGGTGTAAGTATTTAATCCAGCAAGACTGTGTTAATATGTCTACTCGTGTAAGGATTGAATCCAGTACGACTGTGTTAATATGTCTACTCGTGTAAGGATTGAATCCAGTACGAATGTGTTCATATGTCTATTCGTGTAAGGATTTAATCTATATAAGACTGTGCTAATATTTCTACTCTTGTAATCACTGACCCCAGTAAGACTATATTAATATGTGTATTCGAATAAGAATTGAATCCAGTATGAGTATTAGGTCTACTCGCGTAAACATTGAACGAAGGAAGACTGTGTTAACATGTTTACTCCAGTAATTATTTAATCCAGGAAGACTGTATTAATATGTATATTTGTGTCACGTATATTTAAATTGCATTGTTTGTTAGTTATTTTTATGTTTATTTCTTATCATTTCATTGCATGCTATGTAAGATTGTACGTTGGACCTAACCTTGTCCAAAATGAAATTCATTTCTACTTGTCCTGCATCATTGATGTTAATATTCTGTAAACACATAATGCATAGAAAACAGTAACCTATTTGTACGGGTTAACTATTAGGATTATTATCTTGGCCTGAGTCAAGGACATTACCACATTTCATATTCTAATTGTAACTAATAATATTATTTTGTAAACGTTAGGAGCCTTCTAGAAGTTTATTTTCCAATAGGCATTTTGTAAGAAAATGCTAATTGTGACCGAGGTAAAGTAGAAGACTATATAATCTTGTTCTTCTAGACATTATTCATTCATGCTATAAGATCCTGAGGTTGCATCCCAATTAAAAAAATAATTGTATTTTAATGTTCAAACTTTCTTTTAGTCTCACTCGTCGGATCTTTTTAAAAAATCTACTCTTTTTTTCTGTCCTAGGAGGGGCCATGAAGCTAATTTAAAATTTTAATTTGAATAAGTAAAGTGTTCATTGACTTTTGTGAACTCATTCAAAGAACATGCTGGATTGCATCATTGCGTTTCATCAAGGATATTCATTTGGAACATTATATATTTTTGGACTTGTGATAGGAAAGTTAGGATTATTTGGGATTCACTTCACAATACTGACTGTTGCATTTTAACTTTGTATTGTACAGACATAAATTCTTTATTGATTTTCTTTTAAAATGTATTGTTGGATTCACTTTCTTTCAGTTTCCACGTAACAATGGGTGTCGAACATTTATGATTTCAGCAGTACAGGATTAAACATAAAAAACCTCAAAGTATTCCCAGTGCCACTAAAAGCTAAGGTTTGACACGGGTACATGTTTGACCCGTGTCATCTCTAACTATTGGTTTCTTCTGGGGTGGAATGGATATCAATCTGTCGAAAAACTTTAAGAGAAACGAATATATTATCTATGTTTGAAAACACGAAATTGAAAAACAAATGTGCAAGAAAGAAGAAACTTCAAAATAAAAAAATTTCACACGAGCTATCGAATATATGAAAATTATAATCACGGGAAAATATGAAATTTCTTTCAGAAAAACAAAAATATAAATTATGCTGAAAGTGTTTCGCCTGAAAATGTTTCCATTATTTTAGTGTTTTGCAAAACGAATCATTTTGATCTAATGGATGAATGTACAATCTTTGAAGGACTCGAAAAACAAATAAGAGAGAATGAAATTACAAAAGCTATATAAAATCTCAAAACTTAGAAACAAAATGGGAGTGATTACGTTTTGAATTAATATTTCAGAAACGGAGAGACGATACTTAGACACCATGTATGTAATATTTTTAATGCAATATTCGATAATGGTCATTTTCCTAGCCAATGGGGTGCGAGAGAAATAGTACATACATTACAAGTCTGGTGACGCTTGTAATACTGGAAAGTATACAGGTATTAAATTACTAAGCTGCTTTTGAAAATTATTTACCAGTATTGTCTATGAAATACTGATGAATTGGAAGAAGGTCAATGACTAATGAGGCTAGATTGTTTGATTAGTAAGTAGTTAAGTAAAGTTAAAAGGCTTTACGCAGCTTTTGTTGATCTTTAAAATACATTTTATAGAGTTTACAGAAATGATTTGTGGTTGAAATTTTTAAGACAAATGGCAAAATGTTAAATGGTCTTCCTTCTATGTACAGTGTAGATAAGTTATATGTTACACATTAGGGTATTCGTATTTTGCCTTTTTTAGTATGGAGTAGGTTGATACAAGGGGAAGTGTTATCACCAACTCTGTTTTCATAATTTATTGAAGAACATAAAATATCATTACAATCTACGAACGTCTGTATAGAAATAAACGAGTTGTCTTTATCTTTGACAATGTTTGCTGACGAATGGAAAGTGTAACAACCATGACATTGAAGATGAATATCATCTTCTTTGTGTATGCCTGCGTATACTAACTTGTGTGTAAACCTAATTCAAAAGTACTTCTGGAATCAACCATCCATTCAAAAGTTTATTGAATTTGTAACTTCTAGTAACAAACAAAAAATATGTTCAACTGCTACATTTATTTATGAAGCGTTTAAAATAAGAGATATATAATTATTATTTCAAGAGTAATTCATCAAAAAGATTGTATATGTTTGTCCATCCTCTCTTTTCCAGCTCTTGACGATTATCGTATTGAGTTTCTGTTTTAAAGTTCTTCATATGGTATTTGATAACCATGTAATATTTGCATTATTTGCAATATGTAATCTACACACACACACACACACACACACACACACACACACATTTGTATACCTAATAATAGAAACACTTTTTTCTATTTTTGACATAGTTCCTGGCCTTGATTGAGGGTCACGTAAACAACTTTTTCTCGGAGTAAAATGATTGGTTCTTATCAAGGACATACAGGAGCTATGTGACTTTTACACGTAAACATGATCACGTTATCCTCTATTTCGCAATTATTCCGAAATTGCGAAATACTGAGTATTAATAGCGATGTTTAGAGAGCGAGATGACAGTCCGGGTTTTTAAACAAATGATGTCAAGTTGTTTTCTTCTGTTGTGACCAGTATTGAAGTATTGAAGGTTTTGAGTTTTTGAGTTATGTGTTAATTTTCTTCAGATTATTTTGCACTCTAGAAGTTTAATTCGTTTTTCTGGAAATATTATTGTATTTATACAAAACTCTTGAACAAGGATTTTTCTTGAAAATTTTTTTGGGCTTGCCAAGACCGGAGAATTAATTATTATGTTTCTACAAGGAACTGTAGAGGTCAACACAGTACAGGCTACGGCATACGTCATCACCTTCCATCGAACTTGGAATCATTAGAACATTTCAATATTAGGACTACAAAAATTGTATTTGTGGATTAACAGTTCGAGCCCAAACATGTAACAATATATACAGAGAAGCTGTTTTATCTGCATTTTCCGTTTACAACAAGAAAACGTAAACTGAATATACTGCAACTGAATTTCTCAGAATAAGCTCAATTTTATGGGACTAAGAATATCAGAAAATGTAATCCACAACTGAATTGCTTGCGTGGTTAATATAAGTAAATGCAATCCATAACTGAATTCCCAGCGGGGTGAATATCAGTAAAAGTAATTCACAATTTAATTGCTAACGGGCTGAATATCAGTAAATCCTTTCCGCACATGAATCGGTTACAGGGTGAATCTACTCTGAAGGCTTCAGTCAGTTAATTGAGATAAGCATAGTTGCATTGCCAATTAAGAATCCAGGGAAGAATACACAGAACAATAAACATCATCGGCTCTAAGTGATCCATGCTTGAGTAAGTCTATTTCTCAGCATAGACACTCTAGTTTCAGCTGTACATCAGATTAAAACTCTAGTAAACGTTTTAGTTAGGATCTATTCCGTGCCATTTTCTCCAGTCTCATACCTCTTAGTCGTGAACACATAACTGAACGAAGACTTTATGTATATGTATGTAATAACTGATATCGAATGAAACTTTGCTTCCATTTTTTCCCAATTATAATAATTATAATTATAATAACTATTTTTTAATTATCAAAAACTATACATCAACAAGCGTTTTAAGTTACAGAGTTACATTTAACTTTGCCTTGCCAAATTTTACAATTAAAAGATTTGGTATTATTGGTTCTCTAAATTAGTCTTTTATTGTCAAATCATTTATTTGTCAGTACACTGTATCGGAATAAACCTACTGTTTACAAAACTAATCTAAGCTGCTGTGGAACCGTTTAAACAATATGCGATGAATTATCACGAAAGTCAAAAGGCTAGGATTCTAGAATGATGGGTACAAAATTATTAGAAGTAATCGTGCATCATGTTTCATACTAAGATTATAATGAAATTGTGAAAAGGAGCCCCAGTAACCCACGGGTTGCGGGTTTGATACCTATCAAGGCTATCGGCTTCAGTGTGTCTTGGGGAAGTCACTTGGCTCGCATTACCTGGGCATTATATTATAGCCAATAATGTATTGAAAACAAATCAACAGCAACAACATAATTGTAAAAACAGGTTCATGGGAAAATTGCAGGTCGTTTGTATTGTGTTTACTGAATTGTACTGAGTCCCTTTGTCCTCCTGGTATTGTGACAAGTCAGGTACCGTGTATCAAAACAAAACTTGTGTTCTTATGTAACTTCAAAATAAACCTTTGTCATTCATATATATATATATATATATATATATATATATATATATATATATATATATATATATGATTAGCCTTGGGTATATGTGCCCATGTAGGTTGCTTGGATATTGGTAGCTAGGACTTATTTCTCTTATTTATTAACCTTTATAGGGTTAGGTTCTGGCACTTTTGATGACAGATCTAAAAATAATACACATACTGCACACAACCCTTCTCGCTCATCAACATGACTTCGTTCGCGTGGTTTTCACAAACGCTCGTTTTATATTTCTAAGACAACATTTTGTCTTAGAGTCGAGGTAAATGTTCCATTTATCAAAACCCAGTGAAGCTTAAGACATGCAAATTTATAGGATTATTGAAGACTAGCATAAGTAGTAGTGATGGAAAACCCTTGTTATTTGGACTCACCTAGAGTTAGGGGCCTTTATATAGGTCTAGCTATAGTAATAGTCTCACTCCAAGTCTGTAACATTATACACGTTTAACTGAATGGTACTATCTACAGGGTCTGCCTCTTTGATACCACTCTGTGATAAGACCTCATTGAAATAGTTTGTATATATTAAAGTTATTGATAGAACACGGCGTCTCAACTTATGTTTTAACGCAATAATACAACATGGTGTCAGAAGTGGGATGTTTTATGCCTTAAAGTTCTGATTAATTGAATGCAATCAAATCGTTGCATAAACTCAGATTTTTCTAAAAGCAACCGCAACTTCAAAAGTACTGATGACTTGTAAACCTAGTAGTTAGGGGTCACACCTGATTCTGTGCTCAGATGATCGCTTTCTGATACCATCACCAACAAGCTCACATTGTATCGCCAGTAAGAATAAAAAGAAGTTAGATCGACGCTTGACTGAAGGTTAAGAGTTGGACGATGATGACGTACTATGCAGTTATCTGCATTACTCAGTCATAAAAACGATCCGATCTGGGTAGTAGTGGCAAATAGAAAAACCTTTGATCGTCGTTAGGGACAAATGCTGACCGATATTGACCGCAACCATGATAAACACCAAATTGCTAATACTGTTAGTGTGTAGAAAATGCGGAGGTCATTAGCGGTTATTCCAGATACGGTATATAAGTAAACATTTCTGCAAATAACCTTCTCTGCACTCACTCTGATGGAATTAAAATACCAACAACGTATTTTATATCCTTATTCGTGAATCTTTCAATGGTCCACTTTGGCATGTAATGGCATACAAAACATATCACCATTTTATATCATGAAACATAAAAAAAATTATAATTCGCTATATGAATCCAGATGACTGTTGGATATGAATATGATGCCTATATGATAGTTACTAGAAAGAAGACTTGGAATCCAGTCAAAGTAGACTACTTTTAGTCTTCTGACCTGTACAGAAAGTACCACCTGATGTGTTTGATAAAAGGGTCGATTGAGAATCATTGTCTTGTAATGGAAGTTCTGTTTAAAAAATTACACAGTGCAAGCTTCATTAGTATCAAAGTATTAATATCTCCTATTGTCTGAAATTGCAGCTTTCCTTGTATCCACTCGTATCCCTCTCCCATGCAATTCATTCTTAGTTGTAATTTAGTGGAGATTATTTTGCACGCGGTTACAATTCAAATAGGATGTTTCTTTCGAAACTTCCAAAAGTATGACTTTAATACAGAAAGAGTCAGAGAAAATCAACAGAATAATTCAAAATTAAAATATATCATTTAAATATTTTATATATATCATTGATAAATACATATGAAGTAATGAATGTTTATGGTTTGGCAAAACTCGAACGCAAGATTAAGACCATCACTAAGATTTATAGAAGGTAATACATCGAATAAAATTTAATAAACCGACACGTGTAATTTGATGCGATATTGAATTCCCACCTGTACTCTTTTCATCCAGAGGATGAGAAAAACACCTTCCAAATTGTTAAAGGAAACAGTAGAAGCGGCATCATGCGAAGACAAAAGAAGGAAATGACACTAATGCAACCATGGAAGACCAATCTTGTTCCAGTGTCCTGAGGATTATTGGAAAGCTGAAACTAACAATTAAATTTTTGTCCTTAGTGATGTGGTGGGTAGAGCATATGAGTGAATTACGGATGAATATTTTTTTTTTGCTGACGGCATAAAAGGGGTATTATTACCTATTATTTATTGGAACAAAGAATTCAACTTGATAAGACTGATTTCAAATTGTCTGAAGAACGATTCAAAAAATCCTTGACCATCTTTGCATCACACGAAAAGCCAGTGTACATCGAATCAGAACATGGATACATATCCTTTGCATAGGAAGACAGGATATCATTCAAACTGTAAACATCGATTTCCCTCTACATTATTGATACGATCGGGATACGATTGGGATTATCACTGAACAAAGACCAAACAAGTCTGCAGGCTGAGATGGAATTCGTGCCAACATTACTAAACTTACCAATCCCCGATTTATCTAAAGATATAACCAACCTTTGTAATACAATAGTTTCCCCGTAGCCCTATGTCTTGTGCTACAGTGGGGCTGAAAGTTCAGTAAAACCACAGCTCGGAACCTTAGCGAAAAAATGTTATATTACACTCAACAGGCTATTCGTAAAGGTTAAAATGTTGGTAAAATCTATAACTACTCTGTAATGTTAATCTAAAGTAAGTGCCAGTAGACAACAAGTGACCATTAGGGTCACATCAATGACCTGTTTAATCCTCGAATATGGACGTAGTATCAGGTCAAAAGATATGCGTAATTGACCATGACTGCTCATCATCATTAGTGTCAGTCACCTGTCGATTAGAGTCTAGAATTTCAAATAAGCGTGCTGATTTTAGCAGTGTGTGACCTTTGTATGAATGTAACGTAACTGCTATTACTTCAGACGTTAATTTATTGGTGACTGGCAGATGGTCAGCAACTGAACTGTAAAAATTAAATATAGTCTTAAGAAACATCAAAGCGTTAGGACAATTATTTTATCGTAAGTAAGATGGCAGCATTAGAAGAGGAGGGCAAATTGGTATACATGTATGTAGCAAATCAGCCTAACAGTTTGCGGAGGAGGGGGGTGGGGGCGATTAATATGTGTACAAGCTCTGTTGGACTATCAGATTATTTCTTATTCATGTAATATTTTAATTTAAAAGAATAAGATTTCTTACTATGGACTACGCCTAATGACGTCTAAATGAAATGTATGGGGTTTTGCAGAGGGTAAATTCTAAATCCCAAGCGGTTTGGTTCGGTGACTTATACATCGTGCTGTAATCAAACTTATCTTCAGGAGAAGGTTGAAATATCTGGGCACGTGTACGTAACGTCAGTTGATCTGATAATGTTGATCATATATATTGTAATCAAAATACGTCACCATTATCTAAATAGAAGGCTAATGTTATTTTTTAAAAAGGAATAAAAGCGTAAAATAGTTACATTGATCCATCGCAATGTGGTGATAACTGTAAATACTAATATCTGATATATGGAATATGTGGTGATAACTGTAAATACGCATATCATTTATCCATCGATCATGCGGTGATAAATCTGAGTACGTATATCATTGATCCATCGATCATGTGATGACAATTGTAAATGCACATTTCATTGATCGAGTGATTATGTGGTGATAACTGTAAATATGTAGATCTTTGTTCCATCGATCATGTATTGATAACTTTTACTAAAAATATCTTTGATCCATTCGTTGATTATGAGCTGATAACGGTCAATGCAAATATCATTCAAATACACAAATCAGTAATCCATCGATCACGTGATAACTGTAAATCCATATGCGTAACAGTGTTATTGCAACACATGCCTCAATGAATCTTGCCCCGGTTAGTGTGACATGAAACAAATTAAATTGACTAATGAGTTAGGTACCGTAATTAATCGGTATTTGCATTGGTTTCAACAGATCTGGCTTGGGCCATGATTGAGTTTGAATTGGGATAACGGTCAGATAGATGGAAGTACAAGGTTAATTTGGGTTTAAGTTTGTGGAGACAATCCAAAGACAATTTTGTGCCATTTGAGCTAAGTGTCATAAAGTTTTTTTTTTTATCTGCTGTAAGGCTGTCAAGTGACCATATTAGTTTCTGCTGAATTACGATAAGACGTTATCTAATGTAACGAGAAGAGGGGCTAGTGTTCAACCCCAGAAAAAGCCGTCAAATACTTAGGTTGTCTATTATTTATTTTCACAAGGGGAAATAGCTCCATATACCTATCCATACAGAGACCAAGTAAGGAGACAAATTACGGATGATGGTCCGAAATGAGGCGAGAGAGAGAGAGAGAGAGAGAGAGGAGTGGGGTGGGGGGGAGCAAAAGGAATACTTGGACTCTAACCTATCAGCAACGTTGAATGTGTTTGGATCGGCAACTCAGGGAATGCACGTGTTAATAAGGGGCTCCTTATCTTGGAAATTAAGTGTGATCTTTATTAAGGCAAACTGCTACGTGGTTTGGTTATTGTTATCTATAGGATGATCGACCACGGTGTTATTGTAAATAATAAAATAAAATATGAAAATGATGGATGAAATAAAAAGGGATTTCAGCAGATATGTAAAATCTAACTATTCAAAAAAATAGTGCATGCTAAACCAACAGAAATTATTACGGGTTTAGAACTCTAGACATCCATCGTTACCATTACCTTTGGCTCAGCGTACGTTGTTTTCTTTATTTTTGCCGCTCATCATAACATGTTCTACCGTGGTATATGCCATCCGTTACAGATTAATGATATGTCTAAGTAAATAACTTCACTACGACAGGGTGGTCAATTTTACTTGTGGTCAATTTTCTATATTTCTGCATTTATTGACCATAATTTGCATTCATATCACGCGCGTTAAAGTCCATGTTGATGTAACTAATAAATACTTTTATTCTAGCTAAATATTTAGATAGATAAAGTTTTGTTTTTAAATTCTGTCATGTAGGCTCTCATTGTTGTTAGGGCGTTATTTGCTGTGTGAGTCGGCAACTGACAGTGTGTACCACAATAAACTCAGTAAAAAAACAACATTAAATTCCTAATTGTCCTCGCGGTTGTTGCCATCTTGTTTTTATACTTCATACAGATAGAAGCTATATTGTTTTCCAGTTAGACCCCAACATTATGGCGATGACATGTCAAGTCTGCATTTAGTTTTGACGTGTATTTAAGAACTATTGTCAAAAAGGTTTTGACGTATACTAGTATATGGAGAGCATAATAATTTTCTGTGACAGTTCAATAGATATTTGTTGTCCGAAATCCCTGCTACAACGATTATACATGTCCAGTCAATATTAAACAAACGTAAAGAACACTACAAAACGAAATCTGTCGTTCGAAATTAGATTCTGGAGATGAAATCACTAAGGCTTAAAGACTCTTTTGTGTTGATATAGCGGAAAAGGACTAGGATATTGAGTACCTGAGACGACCGGAGCCTCAGAACAATCAAATTCACCTCGATGGATGTCGAAACTATTATTATTTTAACAAACAACATACCTAGGCAAACGAATTTGTCCAATTTTCATTATTCCTGCCAAGGTTAAGAATATATAGATTCATAATCTAAACTTTAAAATGTATCTCTGTACAATTTCATTTCTTGAAAGATAAAGAGATTCCAAACCGAATTTCAACATTCGCTTTAAGTACACAGTAGGCTGAACCTCCGCTGAGTATCAAAATGGTAATGAACACGTGGTTCGACAAAGACAGGTAATGAACACGTGGTTCGACAAAGACAAGTTGATAGCATGTAATGACTAACATACCAGTACAATTAGTTGGATACAGATTTTATCCACGTAGGTAAATATTGAAACATGACATGATGAGAAAGTCTGCATAATGTAGGCGTGATGCATATATTGACATTGCTCAGGTAAATGATTTAATATCAGTTTATTTCTAATTTATTTTCATTTAAGGAGTTGAAACCAGGCATGGGAAGTAATAAGGTGTAACAATGATGGAATATGCACACTTTGATGTCTGAATCGTTTTTTTTTTTTTCTTCTAATAGTTGTTGTACGAAATATTCGGATAGTCATTGTCACTAATAGCACGTTCAATAAAACTAGATTTCCTGTTTTATTTATAGAATCGTAAGAATGGTGGCTTGTCAGCAAATCTTTGATTTTTAAGAATCAGCTTAACAATAACGATGACGTGAGGAATTCGATCTGTTTCATCCATTTGGATATTGAAAGACTAAATTCATGTCTCAATCAAGAAACGAGCTATCTTGATGAAATCCAGGCCTTGTCTGGTATTTCTCTTACACACAAGAAGGAAATCCAGGCCTTGTCTGGTATTTCTCTATCACACAAGAATGAAATCAAAATTCAATCAACAATCACAAAATATGGCTTGGGAATTTTTTTAAAAAAATTACTTTTGATTTTAACAGACTTTCCACCACAGACCAATTAGAAGCGTCATTTTAAATATAACGTTGTGATTGGTAAACACAAAATCTCAAATTTGGAAGTTGTAAGATTTCGAAACAGATATAACACGTGGACGTCATTCATCAGTAACACCTCTAGCATGCAGGAAGAGAAATCAAGGTCAATACAATCCTATATATCCTGACTCTGAGCTTCGATATTTGATATCTTGTCGATTACCATGACTGATAAAATGTTGGCACTTTGTTTTATTTTTCTCCATATGGTCTTAGAACTATCTTAGATCTATATTTAAGTAACATCAGAATTCCAGGATGATTTAGAACTATCAATTAGCGTAGGCATGTGTGTGACATACGTAATGCAAACCATTTTTATCGTTGATGGGATATTTAATCTGATGTATTATGGTTTGCCTGTTCACCTTGCTCAAATACAGCTTGAATTGTTATTATTTCATGTTCCACTCGATGTGCTGGATCTGCCTTAGGAATGAAACGATCCGAATAGAAGACAGATTTATAGTTAGATTTTTATTCGCATGATGGTGACAAGAATGACATATATCATCCTTTCTAGGTCAATTGTTGTCAGATTAGTGAATTGTATCATCATAATAACGTATTTCCATGTTTCGTGTAATAGTTGTTCCATTGCACGATTGTCACATGGAGAGAGTCTCAAATAAACGATGGCGATATTATCAACAGAATAATCGTGGTTCCATTGCATGATTGTCACATGGAGAGAGTCTCAGATAAACGATGGCGATATTATCAACAGAATTTGAGAATATGCTTGAAAAATAGTTCTTTGTCAGTTAAAGAAAATAATTCTTTAATGAAACTCCGATTGCGGTACGACGTTTTTCTTCACTTTTTTGTATAGTGGCGACTTCATCAACTGAGATTTTCAAACATACAGCATAGTACATTGTCTCTATAAACAGAAGATTCTGCCCATGAAAATCTCAGTAATACTGGCTATTTACATGTATTCCTATTCCAAAATAGCTGATGCTATAAAGAAATAATACGTCGTTTCTTGTTTATAGACATTTGCTAGAGGAAGACGCAAAATCAGGAGTGCCTGACTGTTAGGAGTGCATGATTGTTAAGAGTGTCTGATTGTTCCGAGCATGTCTGTCTTTTGGTTTTACATGTTCAGTTACTGTGAACATCTAACACATGCCAAATTCCAATAAAAATGCGTTTTTTAAAGAAAGAAAAATTAGGTCGATCCCAGGGGTACGTCAAACGCACCTCAGAGATGTTGAAATGAGCTCTTTTATTTCGAATTCTGTTGATAAAATATACCAATCACAGCTGGTATCATAGCAGAACTACTTCTTTCTCATTTTCTGTGATATAACCTGCGTGGTGTATTCGGAACCGCTCCGGTGGTCTAGTGGTTAGAGCGTCCGCCTCAGATGAGGGAGGTCGCGTGTTTGAACCGCCGCCGAGTTATACCAAAGACTTAAAAAATGGTACCAATAGCTGTCTTGCTAGGCGCTCAGCATTAAGAGGTTAGCGTTAGGACTGATCAGCCTGTCAGGATAAAGTGACTGGATGGGACATCGTGCTACATGTCTGTGGCATGATGCCCCAGTGCTAGACATCACTATAAACTGTCACACTGATGACTCTCGTAGCGATATGACTGAACAAGTGTTAAAGCTACGTTAAAAACCTAAATCACACACACACACACACACACACACACTCGGTGTATCAGGAATGACGTTATCAGAACTCAGAACTATTGTAAGTTAACACACGAGAAACAATATCAGTCACCTTTAGTTTACACATAGACAGCATTGAGGCAGAGATTGTTGATGGCACGGCTATTGTGTTAGCTGTTATGCCATGATGCTAGCAAGGTTATTGCGTTCTTTTTTATGCCAGGTAATGATGGCAATGTTATTGTATTATATGTTACGATATGTTAGAAATACAGACAGAACAAAACCTTAGTACGGACCTACTTTAAAAGACATTTAGATTAATATCACGCATGTTCTGAGTCGTCAAAGAAATTAAATAAATTTTTTTAATTGAGGTAACAAATACCTGTAGAAACTTAGGCAGTCCACTTTGTGTAAAATGTGTGAATTTACTTAGAGATCAAAGAAAGTGACTGTCCTTGGAACGTCGTGATGTGACATTTATTATTTATCTGGAGGTTTAATTATATTACGTGGATCACGACAACTCGTAAAGAATTTGAAATGACACTTTTCTTATGGAATTCGGTTTGACGTGTCTTATCTGGTTTAAAAATGATATAATACGCAAAACAGGTGCGTTAATTCAATGTATAATAAGAATGTACACAGGTCGATGCGTTATTAGGTCACAGTATTCTACCAAGAGCTAAGAGCCGTCGTTATTTCCAGGTGTGTTAGACTTAAATGCAACAAGACAGAACGATGCCAGGATAAAGCATTTTAGAGTTTGTGTGATATTTTAAGAACGAATACTGAGGGGTGGGGGCGCAATGATTTGCACGAACGCTCTGTGTCAGTGGCGTAAATGGCCCCCAAGGCGACGATGATGGCCCAAACTCCAGAATACGAGGCCCAAAGGGCCGAAGCCGGGGGAAGAGTTCTTGAGAGGAGGTGGGCTAGTGCTGTTAGCTGCCCCAGCGCGGCTGTAAGGGGAGTGAGTCATGGCCACCAACGATGTGCCTACAGTTTAATGTCATTTGGTGGGTTTTCTTGGCATCTAAATTCTTTTCTTAACACAAGACTACCAAGCACCATTTTTTGTATGTCTATTATTTCCACATTAGGCCGATTAATTTCACCTCAAACATATTACAACAACCATAAAATTTAACAAAATCGATTTAATTATTGAATTTTATTTTACAAAATTATTGTTCCCCCATACCCCTTCCCATAAATCTCACTACTAGTCGTTGTCTGACGGATTCGAAGATAGACGTCTATTTTAACTGATCTGTGCCCAAGGGATAGCATTGATCGATCGAGGTATTTATGAAGCACACTTTGGTAGCAGAAACGAGTATGCACATTCTTGTTATACGGGTGCGTTATGTAATATGCTGAAGGGTCGATATTCAAGAGCAACAAATTTATAAAGACAAATGTGGTCATTTAAAATAAAAAATATCAGTTGTTTTGGCGCCCTAAGATATCTGGCACCCGGGGCAACCCCCTTCCGCTCCTTATTCCGTTAATAGGTTACTGTGTGTCTATGCATTTGTCGGTCACCAAGAAAGCGCAAATTGCTTGTTACACGGTTTGATACCTCCGTTGAAGATAGCAACCTGATACGTAAGCTCAGTGGCACTAGGGCGCAATGTGCACAGTGTATTAAATTACACGGATCTATGTCTCTGATGATGATGGCCACCTGAGACGTAATCCAATTAGCATTAGTGCATGGTGTATTAGGTAAGACGTAGGTCATGCACACAATTAGTGTCATTTACCCTGCATAGATGGATTACGTTCTAGGCAGTGCATACATGAGAACAGTTGACACGATCACCTGCATACAACTAAAGAGTACGATTACATCCTTGACAGGATATAAATGAGAACAGAGGACACAATAATGAATACAACTAAAGAGGACAAAATCATGTTTATTTAACTAGAATACTGATTACAGTGGTTCCTAACTCCCAGGTCGAAACCTATATCAGGGTCGTATAATGTTTTGGACGGCCTCCAGATAATTTTTTTTTAGAGTGGAAAATTTATCAAACTCAGAAAAAAACAACTATTTTTTTTTTGTTGGGGGGGGGGGCGGCCAAAAAAGGTTGTGGGGCCACTAGATTACATGATTGGCAACGTATAAATAGGAAAAGAGGACACAATCATATACATACAACAAAAGAGTACGTACTTGTCAACGTGTACACCAGAACTGAATACAAACTCACATCTATACAGTTAACGAGTACTGATTGCATCCTTGGCAAGGTATAAACGGCATTGAATCGGCTTCAAATCTCTGTAAAACAAATTATACTATAATTTTTTTTACAGAGATCTGAAGCCGATTAAATGTCTTTTTTGTACAATAAGTAAATTACATGTATACAGATATATGTATGAAGTAGCTCAGTTTGATTGAAAATTTAAATCTTCTTACAATAACTAGATCAGACGAACGCCGATAAATATTCACGTTCTGTCGGCCATTGCAATTCTCTATTCACTTAATTTTAGAAACCTGTCAGCTACCGTGCTGCATAGAAATGATACGTTGTTTTTGCAAATTCAAAAAATGTGGCAGTCGTCTATACTGGCAATGGCTATGTTAAACTGATCATGGCCGAGTGAAAACAGTATTCAGTATTTTAGAGGCTTTCGGTACCCCGTATCGAGAGAGTGAGGTACGAGTTATGAACATGATAGCTGGTGGCCACCTGTAGACCATTCCATTCTGGTTTTTAAGGGCCCGGACATACTTACATCAGGTGTCATATTCTCATTGCTGTACCGCTATCGCCCATTGCTCGGTGCTGCGGAATATTTTCGTACACATTTCCTGTAACCATTATTTACTTGTACAACTATTTCAGCTAAGTGCGTATCGTTGTGAAACAATACATGTATAACTGTGTACCCAAATGTTACATTGTCGTTTTAAGCAAAGCTGGGTCAGATTCTTTATACTTCGTGTAACCTTTCTTTCACTATGTTAAGTACTTGTGAAAATATCACACAGCTGATTATATACCGGTAAATAATTACATTAATCGATCGCTCAGTAAATAAAAATATATTCAGTACACCAACGAAAGTCAAATTGAAAACTATGACCTAGAATTACTACTTCAATGTACTTTTTCAATATCCCAATAATTTTTCGAAAGCACCGGGAAATAAATAAATAACTAAAGAAATAAATACGAAAGAATTTTAGTACATTTCGATATTTTCATATAAACGGTGCCGTTCACTGTGTGTGTTTGTGTGTGTGTGTGTGTGTGTGTGTGTGTGTGTGTGTGTGTGTGTGTGTGTGTGTGTTTGTGTGTGTGTGTACGATTTGTCTTTTTAACGTAGCTTTAACAATTTTTCAGTCATATCGCTACAATATCTGCAGTGCGGCCGTTTATAGTGATGTCTACTAACACTGGGTCATCATGCAGCAATGTCCTACCCAGTCATATTATCCTGACATCAGGCCGACCAGTCATACCATTGACTTCTTAATGCTAAGAGCCTATCGAGGAAGCTGTTAGTACCATTGTTATGTCTTTGGTAAGACTCGACCTAGGTTCAAACCCGCGACCTCTCGCGTCCGAGGCGGACGCTATAACAACTGGGCCACCGGTTCTGCACCTTTTACATCATAGAAAAGTGTTTACATCATAGCGAAGTGTTTAATACCATGAAATAATAATAAAAAAAGATACAGAAATAATATCCGCAGATGAGGACAGTTAATTATCGGGCATCGCCGGCCAATTTATTATGGGATAAATCAGTACATAAGATAGACATACAACTAAAGAGTACGGCATATTAAGTTGAACTAATTATTTCCAATATATTATGTCACGCTACTCACTTTCAATATGTTAAAGTGACTATTGCGAATAGTCACTTTCAGTATATTGGGTCACACTACTCACTTTCAATATATTAAGCCAAACTAATCACTTTCAGTATATTAAATCACTTTCAATCTATCACACTAATCACTTTCAGTATATTAAATCAATCTAATCACTTTCAATATATTATGTCACAATAATCACTTTCAATATATTATGTCACAATAATCACTTTCAATAAGCAAGGGCATCACGTCTCTGTTCTCCATGTAGCAAGATGTTTATGAGAAATCAGATTATGTTGTCGCTTAAATATGTTCCTCTTCACCAAGGCACCTCTGTTTGCATTGAAAAATTGCTCAGTTAGTGAATACTTTTAGTATTCATGCCCGAGTGGATGGACTAACATTCTTCAGAATTGGTGGTTCTACCTATACAAATTTAACGGATTGATATTAATACTTGAGCACAGTCTGCATTAAAGATATTGTCTAGAATAAGCAAAATCGCTATTCATTAAATTAAATCGTGTTTCTATCTATTTAATATTATATTTGACATTTGTGACTATTTAGTTTCTGTTTTAATTTTATTCTCATACTTGCGTGTAATAAACTTCTGGGGATTGTTTTTTCATGTAGTGTTGAAGAGTGAAATAGTCGTAATTCTAACTAACCTTTGACCTGTTACAATCCCTTGAAAACACGAGATTTTGCCAAAATATAATATTACTTATGATAACCTATTATTTATTTGATAAGTCAATCAGAAGCTCTAGTATTCAAATATTTAAAGAAGGCAAAACGATATCAGTCTTGGTAAAGAAATAAATATACACACCTGACCTAAGTTACTGGCTACACACATGACCTAAATTACGGGCTACACACATGATCTAAATTACGGGCTGTACAAATGACTATTGCTAGCAGTTACGGAGAACAGAAATAAGGACAATAGGAATGGGAATTACTATTTAGCTTCTGGATATTGTGATTCACACCCGACTACTCCGTTAATAGACAGGGGTTCATGTTAGTATCCCGTCCACAATGTAGTGGTATAAAAAGTTAATACTACTTTGACAACTGTCACGTGGCCAAATCAATTGTATAATAAATAGATCAGGACAAAATCTGATTTCAGAAAAAGTGCAGACAAAAAACAAAACCGAAAGAAAAACACATTTCATGTTTAGTTATTTACTAGCGTATGTGAATGTGTTATGTACATGTATTGCTTTGCAAGACTGCGAATATCCTTCGATTTTCAGGTGCGCACATGTTTTCTGTCTGAACCATACGTAATTTCTCAAGTCTACAAAATATTTTCTCTTTATTTTTGGTGGTGGTGGTGGTGGTGGGAGTAAAATAGTGGCCCGTTTTGATAAATATCTTGCCCGGGTGTTGGCGTTCACCTCAAAGTTTCCAAGCCAATTATATCAATAGTGTATCTAGAAGACTGCAGACTTCATCAACACTGCATATTTTTATCAATGGATTCTCAAATGTCAGCACTATGTCTCTCACAGTAGCAGCTGTATTGTAAGCTTAATCATCCCACTTTACTTAAATTTTTAGATTGCAACTTATATAACAATTAACATAAACATAGCAAATTCATCGACTGTAAGGTACTGGCTATTTATTTATGGGGAATGTGATTTTCGTTTGACCTGAAATATTTTGTTTTCTTTTTCCTCAAAACATTAATACGTTTTCTAATAAGATCTTCACTCGTTTAATACAACGGATAAAGACACTGAATACATAGAGGATATCGACGGTCTTTAATACTACGGATAGAGACACTGAATGCATACAGGATATCGACGGTCTTAAATACTACGGATAAAGACACTGAATACATAGAGGATATCGACGGTCTTAAATACTACGGATAGAGACACTGAATACATAGAGGATATGGACGGTCTTTAATACTACGGATAGAGACACTGCATATATAGGCGATATCGACTGTCTTTAATACAACGGATAGATACACTGAATACAGCGAGGATATCGATTGTCTTTAATACAACGGATAGATACACTGAATACATCGAGGATATCGACGGTCTTTAATACAACGGATAGAGACACCGAATACATCGAGGATATCGACGGTCATTAATACTACGGATAGAGACACTGAACATATAGGCGATATCGATGATGTTTAATACAGTGGATAGAGTGTTATGCATATTTGATTTAATTTATATCTGATTTAATTGTTTGTAAGTTTTAAAATCTTTTTATTTTTTAATTTCATTATATGTCAAATTAATGTAGTTTTGTTTACTAGAAACTAGATACTTTTCCAGAAAATAATTTGACCTTGACTGTTCATTTTGTAAACACTTAAAATTGACATAGTTCCTGACCTTAATTCAAAATTAGTTACAGTCACGTGAACAAATTTGTAAAAATTTATTTTTATTGTGGGAATAATAAAAGCGAGTTTGAGGCTGTATTTAATATGTAACCCTAGGCTTGTAAATAGTTTTTAGCGAATTAAACAACTATTTTTAATTCTTTGAGTAAAATGATTGGTTCTTGTCAGGGCCATGATGAGAGACGTGGTGTAAACATGATCATGTGTTCCCTTATCCGGGCGTCTGTTTTGCGCAATATTCAAGTTTTAAACCATTCCTTAAAGAGAGAGATCTCAGACTGGCTTCCAAACACTGGGAGGTAAAAGTGTTTCTATTGTTGTGTCATTTTGGGAATTATATTTTAATGTTTATTCGAATTATTTGGATTCTAAAGGAATAATTCTTTTTTCTGGAAATATTTTGAGTGCTCATGCAGAATTCTTAAACATAGAAATTTCATTAATTCAAATCCTGGATTATTTCTTGTGCTTCTACAAGGAACTGTAGAATTTCAACACAGTACAGGATACAGCATACATCATCGCCTTCCATCTTGGATTCTTCGTCTGGACTCGAAGTTGAATTCATCAGAACATTTCAATATTAGGACTTCTAAAATTTGATTAGTAGATTATTCTTGGATTATTTTGGATTTGATTCTTAAAACCGTAAGTTCTTATTTTTTCATTTTTACAATATTTTTTCCGGGGGAAATAAATAATTTGTTAAATTATTTCAAAGCTTGTTGTTTTCACTCTTTCGTTTTTACTGTTTATTCGAGCCTAAACATGTAGTAAGAGACGCTGAATACATAGGCGATATCGACGGTCTTTAATGCTACAAATTTGCAATCCACATCTATCCCCCATTTCCCTATCGTTTTCGAAAAAAATTATGGTGATAATTAAAATCACTATTAAAATAAATTAATTATTATAACATAAATCAATTTTTCCTTAAAATAATCTTGTACTGGCTGTCACAGAATGTTAGAGGCAGAAGTTCAATCACTGACAATTTGCATGATTCATATGGAAATCTTATTTAAAATGTAAGACTATTACCTGAAGCTTCATTTTTTGTATGCATTCGTTACTAGGTATTTTTTTTTTATGGGCACCTCGTCATTAATTACTTAAATACTCTTCAGACTCGAATATCCTTTTGACGAGAGAGAGAGTGAGAGAGAGAGAGAGAGAATGGGGCGGAAATAAAATGGATCTAATATGGAAATAAAAGTTTGAATAATATACATACGGCAGAAAAAGTTCACAAATGAGAGAGAAAGTATTGCCCGAAACGATATCGCAACTGTGGCGATAAAAATGGTATCGCCGCTGCAGCCATATTACTTTTTCCCACTGATTCATTTCAATATCTTATTTTTAAATATAAAAAAGTACGCTGATTTGATACATTAGACGAGTCCATGGTAATCTATGTTAGATGACCAAACGTAGATGGGGTCACAGTGATTTACACCGGTCTTATCCACTTGGTATTTCATTGTCAAAGTGTTTGTAAGGTATTCGAAAATACACAATTGATGGCCGGAGGCAATGGAAATACAAAACCGTGGATATTCATACTTAATATTAACTATTTATTCAATATCTTCTTTATAGTTTTGCTAGTGGCGAAATTCTTTTATAATCTAAATTTGGACCGAACACCATTCAAAATAAACCATTATTGTGTCAGAATGGTATGCAGACTGGTTTACCGTAATGTATCAGCTTTCCAATCATGATCCTAGACAATAAATTTTAGCTGCAACATGCACAAAATATTAGATGCGACAGCCATTGGTCACTATGTAGGTGTTTATATGAACATTTTGAAGTAAATATAATACAAGCGAAAGGTAAGCATCAGAGAAAAATTCTTCACCATTTTAGATCATAGTCGGTAACTCAGTATCTTTTTCACGGGTTTACGACAAGACGCCGATAAGGTGGCAACTAATCGAATGACAAACTCACACAATACATCGTGCCGTAAGACATACTTGCTAATCGCAGAATAAGCTAGTCGAAAGTTGGGAAAGTTTGTCGAAAACAAGTCGAAAATTCCTCGAAACCCTAAAGACACAGACAGCAATTGCAACACATTTAGTATTCCTAAAAAACTGTTCTATCATTTTTATTGATTAATAACTAATGTAAAATGTAAACCAATATAACAAC
This sequence comes from Sinohyriopsis cumingii, assembly GCA_028554795.2. NCBI lineage: Eukaryota > Metazoa > Mollusca > Bivalvia > Unionida > Unionidae > Sinohyriopsis > Sinohyriopsis cumingii. Next base: position 121,195,281 of record CM068830.1, on the reverse strand, counting down.
TTAGGGCAAAATACTAAACATCTTCCTAATTCTAATTATAACCTTATTGTTGAAAAAAATGCGGACATAACCCTGAAAGGGATAGTGCATATTATGGTACAGGATACAAGATGGACGTTGGTCCCAACAAAAGTTGAATAGAAAATGACAGAACCGCAAATGGGCAGCAGGAAATTACAGACTTAAGAAGCAAAGCAGATAAAGTTATCTAAACAGAAAACACAATACTAAGAGTCTTCACTTTTACATTATTAATATAGACTTCTCTTTACAACACTAATGTGTACTTCACTTTACAATACTAACGTACATTTCACATTACAATACTAATGAAGACTTCACTTCACAATAATGAGACCTTTCTTTACAGTACTAATGTGGACTTCTTCACTTTACAATAGCAAGGGAAACGTCACTTTACGATACTAATGTACATTTCACTTCACGTTACTAATGTACATTTCACTTTACAATACTAAATTATATTTCACTTTACAATACCAAGGTAAATTTCACTTCACGTTACTAATGTACATTTCACTTCACGTTACTAATGGTGACCAATTTACAATAAGGCGCACAATGTAGAACGTTGTATTTACTGTTCTACCATCACACTACTTTCGCACATTCACAGAATTCTTGTATGTTTTTCTAAGTCTACATTGCACACAAAATTTAAGTAGGCCAAATATCTCTCTTTGGCTAGAAAAACAACTGAGGTAAACCTTCAGCCACGTGCTTGTGAATTAAATAGGATGGTTGGAATAAAGAGTACGAATACCACACTTTTAAAGAGTATTGTTCGGTATTTCAGTGTAGTTCTACCCAAAGTCACCTAGTCGCGGTGAGCTCGCGTTAAAGTAAGCTTACTACGTGTTTTCTGCGAGCTCTCTATGGGAGATATGTTACTCTCACGTGTACAATCAGCGAATGACATTCGGTGACTTTTTCAATCGGCTAAGTGTAGTATATGTGGATATGTTGATTGGCAAAATGCCGAATCTCCAAGTTATCTGAATAGTTGTCACTGGAAGAGTTCATTGCATCACCGAGTTGTCCAGACAGCTGTCACTTGACGAGTTCGTTGCGTCGCCGAGTTGTCCAGATAGTTGTCAGTGGACGGGGTTCACGCACATATCTTTTTACTAAGTATACCTGGTTTCCGGTGTCCACTGCTTTTAACAACAAGAAAAATATAAGAACAAATAAAACAGAAGTAATATATCGTGATATACTTCAATTTACAGCAAAAGTAAATCGCTATACAAATCCGCATTAAAATAAAATAAATGAGATCTTTTTCAACAGCGGATTAAATTACATTTTTGGTGGAACGTTTCTAACACGCGAATATCAGATTGGTAACAAAACTAACAAAAAAAAAACATATTTGATTGTGACAGAAACTTAATGTGTTTACTCCTAAGTGTCATTGAAAATGGCATCCATGTGTAACAAATGTGATAAAATTACAACCAGAACAAATGTGACGTTCGGCTTCGCGAATCACGCACAATTACATCATATTCCAACAGACTCCCGACCTTCAGAGTGACCCTAAAGTCACAATAAAAAATCCGTTATATGTGTGATACATTTTTAATGCTATGACCGTATGGACGAAATATGCTCAGAAAATAGTATGACACCCTCCATGGACTCCAGGAACAGGAGACAAGGATGTCACGTTACCTGAAAATGTTTAATACAGGAACAAGAGTTTAGTGAATTTCTACCTTGTGTTTTAAAATATGTGGTAACGGACAGACAGACTTACGAATGGGTTCACGAAGGGAAGTTTCACAATATACTTCACGCTATAGCATACATATGATGACACTTTTAGAAAAGCGTCAAGATAATAAAAATGTCGATACGAAATTATATAGATTAATAAACATGTCGGGTACGCAGGCATAGAGATTCACGAAATTGTCAGGTACACAGTTATAGAGATTCATAAATAGGTCTGGTACGCAGTCATAGAGATTCATAAACGTATCAGGTACGCAGTTATAGAGATTCATAAACGCGTCAGGAACGCAGACACAGAACATAAATATGTCAGGTACACAATTATTGAGATTAATAACATGTCATGTACACATTTATAGAGATTCATAAATATGTCAGTGACGCAGTCACATAGATTCATAAACTTGTCAGGTATGTAGTCACAGAGATTCATACACATGTCAGGTACGCGGTTATAGAGATTAATAAACATGTCAGGTACGCAGTCATAGAGATTTATAAACACGTCAGGTACGCAGTCACAGAGATTAATAAACATATCAGGTAGACATTAATAGGGATTAATAAAATGTCAGGTACGCAGTCACAGAGATTAAAGAGATGATAATTTCCAGTGAGAGATTGCAGACATTTTGTCAGCACGTTTAAAACGAAGTACGCTTGCCATACTCACGCAGTAATGACATTGCAGGGCATGAACTGCTAAATGTATAAATAAAAACATTCTTTTCCTGACCAAAGTAAAAGATAATTGAAAGTACAAATTTGTTAGCTTTTTCATTCATTTAGCTCTAATTCCAACTTGCATGGCATGCAAAGTATGCGAGTTACACACCCATATACAGCTATTTCGAGGTCAAATTCAGCGAATATTCATGCTCATATCCTTTTTTAAATTTCAAGTTCAGTGTTTATTCATGCCCATATACAGCTATTTAAAGTTCAAATTCAGTGTATATTCATGCCCATATACAGCTATTTAAAGTTCAAGTTCAGTGTATATTTATGCTTATATCCAGCTATTTAAAGTTCAAATTCAGTGTATATTCATGCCCATATACAGCTATTTAAAGTTCAAATTCAGTGCATATTCATGCCCATATACAGCTATTTAAAGTTCAAATTCAGTGTATATTCGTGCCCATATACAGCTATTTAAAGTTCAAATTCAGTGTATATTCGTGCCCATATACAGCTATATAAAGTTCAAATTCAGTGTATATTCGTGCCCATATACAGCTATTTAAAGTTCAAATTCAGTGTATATTCATGCCCATATGCAGCTATTTAAATTTCAAATTCAGTGTATATTCGTGCCCATATATAGCTATTTAAAGTTCAAATTCAGTGTATATTCATGCTCATATGCAGCTATTTAAATTTCAAATTCAGTGTATATTCGTGCCCATATACAGATATATAAAGTTCAAATTCAGTGTATATTCGTGCCCATATATAGCTATTTAAAGTTCAAGTTCAGTGTTTATTCATGCCCATATACAGCTATTTAAAGTTCAAATTCAGTGCATATTCATGCCCATATGCAGCTATTTAAAGTTCAAATTCAGTGTATATTCGTGCTCATATACAGCTATTTAAAGTTCAAATTCAGTGTATATTCATGCCCATATACAGCTATTTAAAGTTCAAATTCAGTGCATATTCATGCCCATATGCAGCTATTTAAATTTCAAATTCAGTGTATATATTCGTGCCCATATACAGCTATATAAAGTTCAAATTCAGTGTATATTCGTGCCCATATACATCTATTTAAAGTTCAAATTCAGTGTATATTCATGCCCATATACAGCTATTTTAAGTTCAAATTCAGTGTATATTCATGCCTATATGCAGCTATTTAAAGTTCAAATTCAGTGTATATTCATGCCCATATTCAGCTATTCAAAGGCAAATTCATTGAATATTGATGCCCATGTTATCTCCTGGAGTGGATGCTTTTTTGTTTTCCTTTATATGTTTTCATTCATTGAACGATATTCTAACGATAAAGCATTTTTTCGCAATATTTTACACGGCTGAAACGGACCGTTTTTACGTTGAGTTCCGCCACGCCGACTGTGTGCGACGCCATTGGTGCCAAAAAGTCAATATTTGACTGCGATAATAGAAATCAGAATCTTTCTGTTTGAAGCAATGAGTTCTCCCAATCTACAAATTAAAGATGCGATAATAGAAATCAGAATATTTCTATTTTTAAAGCAATGAGTTGTACCAATCAAAAATTAAAGACACAAAGGTTAACGCAGTTGAAGAGAAATGATACCTTTAACCTGCAGAGTTATCACACTGATGCTATATCACTGTTAGAAAAAGATATCCATACCTGTGAGTGTATTATTTTAGTAAATCGAGGAAAGTGATTATTTTAGTAAAAAATAAACAGAATCAGAATATTAATCTTCATATCCAGCATACTTATGTCATATTAAGCACTTTTAAAGAAACGAATTAGTGAATGTATTAAGCCGTGTATGTCCTTCTAAAACTCGTTGATTACTCATGAAAAATGTATTAAGCCGTGTATGTCCTTCTAAAACTCGTTGATTACTCATGAAAACTGTATCATTCTTTGCTAGAAACCTTTGGAGGTTAAAGTGAATTCTCATTTGTAAAAGAGATATAAATTTAAACAAACGTATGTGTTGTACTCACAGTTCCAACGGATAGCCAGAAAAGAAAAATTGTGTGTATTTTGGGGGATGGAGTAGCAAGATAAGTATTAATTGATTGTATGTATTTTGGGGGATGGAGTAGCAAGATAAGTATTAATTGATTGTATGTATTTTGGGGGATGGAGTAGCAAGATAAGTATTAATTGATTATCAGTATACGCATTTATTTACTCCAATTATTTTTCGGAATCTTTTCACACATATTGCCATTATCAATCTATTTAAGTATATTTACAATTGCAGCAGTTATATTTTCATTAATATGATTTTTTTTATTTAAAAAAAAACTACAAAAAACTTCGAAGAAGACGCTGAAAAAATAGTGGGAGAACAAGAACAACAATACAGGAATGAACGAAAACGAAATTAAAAGAAAAGAGGCCAGTCTGAAGAATTAAACATATCTGACATGACAAATTTTATATGGACATCGGTAGTACTCAAGTAACTCGGATTTTACCATAGTATCATGAGTGCACCCTTCTCACGTGTTCTGTTGACATGGTCCTTTCAATTAACTGCGTATGTGGTTAGAATCGTCATTCATTTAAGTACCTACCTTGTATAATCTACTTTAGTTTGACCTAGAGCTTATAGACTATAACTGACTATAAAGTGTACATTTTCCCTTTACCTGTAGAATAGTGTTTCAAATAATTTGTAAAGGTAAAAAAGATCGAAATTATCCTGAACAGTTAGGTACTTACTTCTATGTTTGTATCAAAACCAATTTTTAGAATAAATGCAAACCTAATTTACATCTGTAATGTAGCGATGGATTTGACCTTTTGCTTTTTACAAAATATGTTTTGTTTAACTTCGATGCGATTCGAAATTATTCGCGTGCTTTGTAATGAATGACTGATCAAATTTTGCAAAAAATGACTGCGTGGTCTGCATATGAAAACAAAAATAGAGACAAATTATATAAACAAAAAAAGAAATAAAACACCATCTACAAGCAACTGCATGCTAGTAATAACAATGTATATAAAAAAGTACAACTAAGATTAGTGACGGAGGTTACCCTTGTTTCAAGCATATTGTAAGTCAAAACAAAATATGAAAAACTATTAATGTATCTTGCGAGAGATTGTACAGAATACAAATAGCACGTAAAGCCTTTATCATAACTGAATAACTTTGTTAAATATTAACTTAAGCCATGCAAACTGCGGTCGATTTTATCGGACTTTTCTTATAATCGATGAATCTGCACTATGATACATTGCTAGAACTTCGATATAACTGCTTTGAGATCAAATATGTCTTGTAGATATTTTCATCTGGAAATCATATTGCTTTTCGATAATTTGTTCTTACTTGGTGGGCCATTTACATAATGCTTATATCAATGTACTGCATAATGTTTGGCTAATGTACTAACAAGTGTTATACTACTGTATTATCAATTTTATCGATATTACCATTCTTATAAATACGTATTATAACACGTGTATTCCATATATCTGGGTAATGGACACTTGAGAAAATAACATTGAAAACCTTTTAGAGAAAATTATAAATAACATCAACAGAGTTAGCAAACATTTCCAGTACATTATCAAGCCCAATTGATTTATTGCTTCTCTAGGATTTAATAACATTTTTATTACAACTGGTGAATATCTTTTTGTAGCTCGTAATTGATTACTCCACTATCTACTACGACATGATCTTAATAATTATCAATTAAACAGTCATTTGCGCATATTTCATTAGATGACCTTCCGTTCTTTTTATATTATTTATTAATCTTTTCCTCTGCAATAATAATTTACGTTGTCTCTTACAAAACATGTGTCATTCGGTTTCAAGCTAAACGGTGAACGAAAGAGGAAAATAATAGTCACCAACATTTTTTTTTCGAATGCTCCATTTTACATTTTTTTTTTTACTTTATATCATGCCATCATTTCATCGAATTCGCACTCAAATAAAAATGTATGTTTGCCTTTTGGAAAGCAAAGAATACATAATTTGAATAGTATTTATGTTACAATCTGTTTTGTAGCAAAATGCTCGGTGTAGATTTAATCCTAAGTGATGTACTAAATATATTATCCTTTACAGAATTAAAAGTATTAACTCTTGAATCATGCAAAAGAACTCTATAATAATAACTTGTTTGAATCAAATAAAACTTAATGCATAATCAATATGGTATACAGATTCTATAAGTATCATTAACTATTTACAGTATCTGGTTCACGTTGTGTTACATTTTGAGGCGTCTCTCGGTGAGTCAAAACGCATTTTACAAGATAACAAGATGGCTGCTATCGCTTAACCGGCTTGAAGCAACTGTTCCGTTTTTTAGTGCCATTTTCATGATATTTGTGCTTGTTGCCTGTTTTCATTTTCGTTATTGTGTTCATTATGTACTGGCTGTTAAATTCGTATTTGTTTCTTCATCTCCTTGTTTTGGAAATAAAAACAGTTAGACTTTTTCTCAGCTGTCTTGCTCCACTGTTTTTGAACAAACCGCCATCACGTGATACTCGCCAGTCAACCCGTTTATGATATGATGGACCCTCATTAATTGCTTTAAATGATCACTCCTTGGCTCTCCACACTACATTGTGCTCTAGACTAAACGAACTGGGACTACATTCATCATTACCTAAATGTAAACAGAAGCGAAAAAAGAAACGTTGTTTCAAAGCTGGCCGGCGTAGAACAGGAAGAAGAATTCTAGTTATCTCCCTTATTGCGGCTCAACAATTTAAAAAAAGTTCGACCGTTAATTTAGATAACCTAATTCAGATCCCTATTAATTCGTCAACCTTTGTGTCAACTGTCCAAGAAATACCTCTGCGCATTGCATTATTCAATGCCCAGTCAGTAGGACCACCGGAAAAGCGCACAGAAATAGTTAATTGTATCAACGATCAGAATATTGACGTATTTTTCCTGACGGAAACATGGCTAAAAACATCAGGCGATGAGCCCAAGTGTGCGGATCTAACACCCATTCGTTACTCCATCAAGTCGTTCCCCCGTAATTCTCGCGGAGGTGGAATTGCTGTCATCACAAAGTACTCCATGATAAAACGTCTTAACCACACCACAACATTCAATTTCGACCACACATCGTTTGAACTAGTCCAAATCACACTCACACTGGAGAAAAGGTCAGTCCATTTTTTCTGCCTATACCGCCCTCCTCCTAGTAGAAAAAAACCAGCTGGCTGACTCTCTCTTTTGGGAGCAGTTTCCGAATTTCATGGACTATGGAAATTCGATAGGTGGCATCCTGATTATTCTTGGAGATTTCAACTTTCACTTTGACTGTCCCGGAAACTCAAATACATAAAACTCATAGATTCCATTAATGTTTTCAACCTCAAATAGTCAGTTAACCATCCCACCCATAAACATGGTCACATTTTAGACTGGATTCTTCATAGACCTGATGATAACATTCTACGGTCCTCCCTGGTATCACATAACCTTGCATCAGATCACCTCTGCATTATATACCATCTTGACGTATCAGTCTCTAACCCTCCACCTTTATCTGCTACTAAGAGAAACCTCCGTATGATAAATAGAACCAAACTAATGCACGACATCCAAGCTAACCTAACAACTTGCTTACCTCCTACCGCAGAACAACTCGATAACTGCCTTCGTTCATTACTTGACAAATATGCCTCAGCTACCAAGTGCAGAGTATCAATTCAAAAGTGTTCTCCATGGTATAGCAGTGTTAGGGACCAGCTTCACACTGCTAAAAGAGACCGCCGTAAAGCTGAGAGGCTCAGATTTTCCACCAGACTCACTATTCATAAGCAAATCTATGAAGCCGCTAAGAAGAATGTCACAAATATAGTCCATGCAGCGAAATCAGCTCACTATACTACTAAGATCATGGAAAGTTCCAGCTGCAAAGAGCTCTTCGAGATTACTAACAAGCTAATGTCAAGGAACAAATCTACACCACTTCCAACTATCTTCTCTCCAGACGACCTTCAGGACATGTTCGCAAATTTCTTCCGTGACAAAGTACAAATTATTAGAGATAAGCTTGACACCACAATTTCAATATTCTCGTCGTCACCATACAGTTGGAATACAGAATTTGAGCGGCAACCATTAGCAGTATTTGAGCCTGTCTATATGGATTTCGTACGTACAATCCTAATGAAGAGTGCAGCAAAGCCATGTGAACTTGATCCAATTCCAACATCACTGCTGCTTAAGTGCTTAGATCCAGTATTGCCTTCACTAACTGATGTTATTAATACCTCTCTCTCAACCAGGGAATTCCCATCATTTTTCAAAACTGCCATTGTAAAGCCGCTGCTGAAAAAACCAACACTAGACCATAACGATTTAGAGAACTATCGCCCAGTTTCTAATCTCCCATTCATAGCAAAAATCTTAGAAAAGGTTGTTCTATCCCAGCTTGTATCTCATCTGAATTCAAACAGTCTTTTTTGCAATGTACAATCTGCATATCGCCCTTGCCACAGTACTGAAACTACTCTTCCAAAAGTAGTTAATGATATTCTCTCTGCGTTGGATAGCGGAAAGATTACAGTCCTCACCCTCCATGATTTGTCTACAGCATTTGACACAACAGACCATGATATATTACTTCATCGTCTCCAGCATGTATTTGGCATTCATGATACAGCCTTACTGTGGTTCAAGTCCTACTTGGACAACAGGACACAAATTGTATCTGCAAATGGAATACACTATAGCCCAGTTGTTCTATGTTGTGCAGTTGCTCTCAAGTGTCATAGATCATCATCCAGTGTCTCACCAATTGTACGCTGATGACACTCAAATATACAAATCTAGCCACCCAACGGAAGTTGATGCTACCATCCAAGGTGTAGAGAGGTGCATTTCTGATGTGAAATCATGGATGGCATGTAACATGCTGCAGATAAATGATGATAAAACTGAGGCATTCTGATCACAACACAAAGAGTTTCTCATTCACATCCTTTACCTCAAACAATAAATATCAGCAACACCAACATTAAATTCACACAATCAGTACGAAACCTAGGTGTTACTCTGGACAGTACTCTCACATTGCACCAACATGTCATGAACATATGCAAGACTGCATATCTTGAGCTGAGACGCATCAGCTCAATTTGCAAATATCTTTCAGTTGATGCCACTAAAACACTTGTATGTTCATTAGTACTTTCAAGACTGGACTATTGTAACTCAATTCTGTCTGGTTCATCTCAATATCTGCTCCAGAAATTCAAAAAGTTCAAAACACAGCTGCTCGGATCATACTTAGAGTACCACGATCAGAGCACCCCCACCCCCGCTGCTCTGTACCCTACACTGGCTATCCATTCGATCCAGAATCAAACACAAAATTTGTTCTCTGTGCTACGTTTCACTGTCGGACTCTAGTGTAAGATACCTATCCGACCTCACCCATGTGTATACACCAGCAAGATACTCACGCTCCTCTTCTGACAATCGTATACTCATTATTCCCACTATGAAAACAAAGTCATATGGACAACGTTCTTTTGCATACCAGGGCCCAGCAACGTGGAATGAATTGCCCACTGAACTTAGACACAAAGACACAGTAATCACATTCAAGAGTGCTCTCAAAACTCACTTGTTTCGACTGCAAGAACAAACTTAAAGACCTAATAATGTTTCCTACCTTAAATATTCTCAGCATGTTTTTTTTTTAATGTTTTCTAATTTCATGGTGTTTGTTTTTGTAATCATATCATTATATGTTTTTTTTATCTTATAGGTATTGTCTAATGTTATAAAGCGCTTAGAGCTTCTAAAGATTACGCGCTATACAAAGTCCTCATTATTATTATTATTATTATTATTATTATTATTATTATTATTTACTTTAGATTTTAAGTATTGTTTCAATGAAATTTATTGTTCTCTGTAGAGAGACCCGACTTAACGTTTATGTTAATTAAAATAAGGACGTCAATAGTTTACGCGACTAGAAATAGAATTTTCGTATTAAAGTAATCTTAATTAACATTTTACCAATACAGTTTTACCAACATATACCGTGCAGGGTCATTTAAGAAAGAGTGTAAACTTAATAGAATTGTCGTTGGGCAAGTTTTGATACCATTTTAAATGGCTTGATGGTCGACCACCGACCGAAGTTAATTTTAGATGCTGGGTTATAAAGTCATTCTTCTCATTCAAAATTCAGTCACATTTAAAATTTTAACTTTTAAATTCATTTTGAAAATTGTAGCTTGTGAACCAACGGAGAAAAGCATAAGCAGTTTGTGTTTTACTTTGAACATCTGGAACACAGCCATTCATCTTTAAGTGATGCTTAGAATTTAGTATGATTGAAAGTTAAGAACCAAATGCAGTTTTTACCAGTTATACCACGAGTCTTGCTCCCCGAGCTAAAAATAAATTTCAAGTAATTGTTGGAGAGTTTCTATAATGTTTTATGATAATGCCTGGTATTGGGTAAATTTTGAAAGCTCTGTCATTTATACGAAGGCTTAGCTAGCTAAAGTATAAACTGATGCCATTTTTTAAAATGGAAATGTGTGGCATTGAGTTGTATTTTGAAAGCTTTATCATTTAAATAAAGGGTTAGCTAGCCAAAGTATAAAACTGTACGAATTTATGAACATAACTGGTATTGGCTTATATTTTGATAGCTTTGTTATTTATATATAGCGCTAGCTTGCTAAGGTATAAACTGATATAATTCTTACTTACGATATGACCTAATACGAACGTACATCAATTACCGCGTCAGGTGTCGTCTTGTACAAGTTTTGCTACTAAACGTAATTGAAATTTAAATATTGCTTAAATGATTGGATCATCGTGATGTAAAAGTTATCAATTTTGGTTTTTAATTTGAGATTTCAGAAACACAATCTGGAAGTATATATGTAATAGTCCCCGTTGATCATTATTTATTTTGTAACTATATGTCAGGATATTAACTAGACATTATTTTGTAACTATATGTCTGGATATTAACTAGACATTATTTCGTAACGATATGTCTGGATATTAACTAGACTTTATTTCGTAACTATATGTCTGGATATTAACTAGACATTATTTCGTAACTGTATGTCTGGACATTAACTAGACATTATTTCGTAACCCTTGAGTATCGATATTAACTAAGATTAAAGTAAGTTAAAGAGGTCAAAATTTACAGACATGTTTTTCATTAACTGAGTCAGACTTTACATAAATGTTTTTCATTAACTGGGTCAGACTTTACAGACATGTTTTACATTAACTGAGTCAGACTTTACATAAATGTTTTTCATTAACTGGGTCAGAGAAAACTTCCTTTCAAATCAACAAGATGGTACTAAGTAATAATCATCTATCACATCGTGATACTGTTACCGCTCTATGGTCTTAAACCAAGCAACAGAAAATAACGAAAACCACCAAGCTTTGCAGAACCCAACAAAGACTTTATTTCCCCAGGGTACGAAGTGAAAATTCAAAAAGAACTTACACCCCAAACAGTCCCAAAGGCTCCACCACAAGTTCGAACGCGTGAAGACCCAATCGACCCCTTCCCGCCCCTCCCTCCCTAAAAATCTCCGACATTGAATGTATTGATGTGCCCTTAATCTCGAATGTGCTATTGTGCCAGTGGCCCAGATTGGGATGACGTGCCGACAGTCCTCTGATGCATCGCAACAGCATAATCCAAAAATGCCTTGTCCAACTTGAATTCAATTTAAAATTAATTATTTTCCAGTCCAAGAATCTTGGTAATGAGCATTTGCATTTTAGTGAAGAATAATTTGAATAAATAAATCCATCCGAATGAAAAACTGAATACAACAACAAGTCTGATTCTGCTTCAATATGTTAAGGCAAGAACGAGTAATTTTGATAAACTTGAGCACACAGCCCTCTACCCGCCTCCAAGTTTGCAGTAACAAAGATTTACGTTCCTTTTGAGCAAATAAAGTTTATAAATATATATAATTATTTAACGTAGAAGAAGAAACCGCTAACGATGTGTTTAAAACTAGCTATAGCCAATATGACCCAAAAAGTAATAAATATGGTTCCATATGGAACTTTGTTGTGGATGTTAGGTGTTTTGATTGGTCCAAAAGTACATTTATTCAATGGCTTTGGTGGTAAGCAATGTTTCCAAACAACAATAATATAAAAGGGACAAATCATTTTAATCTTCGATTCATTCTTGACGACATTGACCATGGTACTATTTGTATGCATATACTGTCCCTTTGGCTCCGTATTCAATTTACTGTTTCGTTTTTGCATTTTAAAGAGACATTTGATCATGAAAGATCTGGAATCGTCTTCTGAACTTTCCTAGATGACTTCAAGTATGGTATCATGGTTTATATTGTTCTTATGAAGTTCATGCCGTGTAAGAATCGGAAATGAACGATTTGTAAATAATTCGTAGTTGATTGTTTCTTTTCTAACATTAGGAATCACTAAACGTCATGGATATGTCACCACCCTAAACATAACGGACATCTTACCACACTAAACATCATAGACATGCACTCACACTAAACATTATGGACGTGCCACAACAATAAATATAATGGTTATGTCACCACACTAAACATCATGGACATGTCACCACACTAAACATTATGGACATGTCACCACACTAAACATCATGGACATGTCACCACACTAAACATTATGGACATCTTACCACACTAAACATCATGGACATGTCACCACACTAAACATCATAGACATGCACTCACACTAAACATTATGGACATGCACTCACACTAAACATTATGGACATGTCACCATACTAAACATTATGGACATGTCACCACACTAAACATCATGGATATGCACTCACACTAAACATAACGGACATCTTACCACACTAAACATCATAGACATGCACTCACACTAAACATTATGGACACGTCACCACACTAAACATCATGGACATGCACTCACACTAAACATCATGGACATGCACTCACATTAAACATCATGGACATGCACTCACACTAAACATCATAGACATGCACTCACACTAAACATTATGGACATGCACTCACACTAAACATTATGGACATGTCACCATACTAAACATTATGGACATGTCACCACACTAAACATCATGGATATGCACTCACACTAAACATAACGGACATCTTACCACACTAAACATCATGGACATGCCACCACACTAAACATCATGGTCATGCCACCACGCAAACATCATGGATAAGTCACCTCCGAAAATGCATCTAAATGTAATATTTTCTTTCCCCAAAATACAATAAATATGCAGCATGTTTGATTTTGTCAAAATTATGAATTCTCTCTCAAGAAAATACTTTTATTATTTTACAAAACTTTATTTAGGATTTGGCTTGTCAAAATATTTGCCTACATTTTTGTCAGCACATTACCTAAGTATAATTGCTCTTTGGTAAAGGCGAGCTTTCATTTCTTATGTTTTGGTCCAATGAGTTTTCATAGTTGCCGTATTCAGAAGTTAGTCCAAGGTGAAAGTTGAAATTCCAAGTCACATAGCATGAAATGATTAAACATATCGATCATCCAGATGGTACATGAAATCTTTTAAGGTACGGCAACGCTTTTTTGTCACTGAGTTGCCTTTGTTGGATGACTAAGTTTTTCAGAATGTTACGATTTTCGGGTTATACATGACATATAATAATACAAATATTTGTCATGAAACAAAGCCACATATTATTGGACATATACTTTAAGCAGGAAAACACAACTCAAAAGTCAATATTTCTTAGAGCCATGACTTGAAATTTGCTGTTGGAATCAAAAATGAAAAGTACCACTTATTTATACATTTCATCTGTGGACATTTTGCACACATAAATCTGTCAAGACGAAACACATGGACACTGGCACATCCCTTTTGTACATCCCTGATTTATTTAAAGGTAATATAACTGAACGTCGTTATTAACATGCAAACTTTCCACAGATTTGTATCCATCATTGTTGTCTTTCGCAAGTTAATCAGGTATGTTATACTCTTCAGCAGGAAAATTAGTTATGTTTTACTCTTCCGCAGGGTAATCAGGTATGTTTTACTCTCCTGCGGGGTAATCTGGTACGTTTTACTCTTCCGCAGGGTAATCAGATATTGTTTACTCTTCCGAAGGGTAATCATGTATGTTTACTCTTCCGCAGGGTAATCAGGTATGTTTTACTCTTCCGCAGGGTAATCATGTATGTTTTACTCTTCCGAGGGTAATCAGGTACATTTTACTCTTCCGAAGGGAAATCATGTATGTTTAATCTTCCACAGGGTAATCAGGTATGTTTTACTCTTCCGCAGGGTAATCAGGTATGTTGTACTCTTCCGCAGGGTAATCAGGTATGTTTTACTCTTCCACAGGGTAATCAGGTGTGTTTTACTTTTCCTCAGGGTAATCAGGTATGTTTTACTCTTCCACAGGGTAATCAGGTGTGTTTTACTTTTCCTCAGGGTAATCAGGTATGTTTTACTCTTCCGCAAGGTAATCAGGTATGTTTTGCTCTTCCGAGGGTAATCAGGTACATTTTACTCTTCTGAAGGGTAATCATGTATGTTTAATCTTCGCAGGGTAATCAGGTACGTTTTACTCTTCCGCAGGGTAATCATGTATGTTTTACTCTTCCAAAGGGTAATCAGGTATGTCTTACTCTTCCACAGGGTAATCAGGCGTGTTTTTCTGCGCATTGAAACAGATGTATATGATAAACGTTATTTTTCTGCTTTTATCTTTGCTAGATAAGTGTTTGCTGTTTTGTTAACAGATGCTGGTAGAGGTATAACTTGTCGTGTCGATGTCTTTCATTCCCATTGATTAAATTTTAATCGACTACATACTCAACATTTCCAGCAACTAAATAGAATTCTCGTCGCAGAATAAACTTGACATATACAATATTCATGTAAAGAGTCCGAATAAACTTGACATATACAACATTCATGTAAAGAGTCCGAATAAACTTGACACATACAACATTCATGTAATGAGTCCGAAAAACTTGACACATACAACATTCATGTAAAGAGTCCGAAAGAGAACATATAAATTGTAGGTGTTCGTAAAGAGTCCGAAAGAGAAAATATAAATTGTAGGTGTTCGTAAAGAGTCCGAAAGAGAACATATAAATTGTAGGTGTTCGTGGATTGGAGAGACACACGTCTTAATCTCACCTTCAGACACAATTAAAGAATGTACTTTGCAAAATATGACTTTATCAAATCATGCCCGGTTTACCCTATTTTCTTTTTCCTTTTTCCTCTTCTGACACAAATGATGATTTAAAATTCAGTCGGAAATTAGCATTATCATTTGAAACGCCCACTCAGGTAATCGAACAGTTAATTGTAAATGTGAAGTTTTCAAAATTGTACAGTAAAGTTCTATTTTACATGGTCATTTCCCAGGTTAGTGCTCTCTACATCATGTAGTAGCATCCCTAGCCCCAGCCTGAAATACAACTATATAAACACACCTATACTGGATGATTCACTTCACCTTCTGAATTATTCTGCTTTTTAGAGACTTGTTCATTTTGAAACGTACAAAATCAAACGGTGCAAAAGTAGATACAGAAATGTCGCTTGTAAATTCTCCGCAAAATTGATCGAGTCAGTAAAACAAATCGCAGAGAACTACTAGAGTATTCTAAACAGGAACAGGTTTTTATTTTCTACAATGTATAACTCCAGTCAGCTATTTCATATCAATTCAGTTTGTATTTTCTACCTTGACAATGTATAACTCCATTTAGCTATTCATTTCAATTCAATTTGTATTTTCTACGTTGACAACGTATAACTCCAGTTAGCTATTTCATGTCAATTCAATTTGTATTTTCTACGTTGACAATGTATAACTCCAGTTAGCTATTTCATATCAATTCACTTAGTATTTTCTACGTTGACAATGTATAACTCCAGTTAGCTATTTCATGTCAATTCAATTTGTATTTTCTACGTTGACAATGTATAACTCCATTTAGCTATTTCATATCAATTCAATAAACTTCCTTGCCCATCTGATGATAACATTTTTGTGTACTTACTAAATTGTTGCCATTAAAGAGAAGAAAATAGCCCATATGTCAAGTTGTGATTTTATATCTAGAAAAAGCCATTGGTATTTTAAAAACGCAATGCTTCGAAGAACAATTAAAATGTCAAATCGATTCGAGAAAAAAAAAAAAAAACAGTTCGAGCCTGGAGAAATCAAACTCATTTGATAATTAAAACTGCTATTATCTGACGATAATTCCAAAATATTGAAACTACTTGAGCCTTTTGACGATCATATTCCAGTTAAGAAGAATCGAATTTAGCTTCCCATTCGAAAATCACTATATTTCAGACGATAACTGTTTAGTATGTACTATTCCTGTCATCATGTAGTTTATTATATTGATGTATCATCCAAAGGTTAAGTTCTTCCATGAACATTGTTTGTTCGTTTAAATTTTATCAGGTTCTTGTACTTCAGTTTTGGTATGAATTTATAGGTCTCGGTATAGATGTCAAACGTTACCGGGAGAAAATGCAAGTGTAATTGAACACGAAGTTAGATTTAAATTTGTTGACATTTCATGGAGTTATCTACATACCGTTAAACAGACTAAAGTTCTCTTATGTATTTAACCATACTAATGTATATATACAATGATGGCCTTGGCGTTATGGGCTGGAAACAAATATTTGCTACTGCTATAAACGGTGAAATGCAGTCATTACGTGCCATACATTTATTTTTTTATAAAGCCATACCTTTATGTCATCCTGCAATACATATCATTTTTGCTGTCGTCGTTATGCAAAAGCCAGGTTATTACATTCATTAAAAAATCGGGGATATAACATAGTGGAGTGATAAAAACATCAGGGTGTTGGCAGTGCCATGCTTGTATAGCAAAACATATTTTGCAAATTTTTTAGTAACTGTTACTTTCAGGAAACATTTTTCTACGCTTTCTTTATTCTGGGGAATAGTAATTATTCCATGAGATAGACGACTGAAATATAAATGCATAGAAAAGAATCGCTACTAATGTATGGAAAGCAATGTTTCGTATTTTGCAAACATTTCCCCTATATTTATGTTTTGTTAATCTTTAATAACATAAATTAACACTGGTGTAATTAATAAAGAGGCGTGACTTTTGTTACTTGTATAGTAATAAAATTAATATTAAAACACTCAGCAGAAAATGAAATATCATATATCTATTTTTTTAATTCCAGAAAACAATGCTAATCCGTCAACGATCAATAGTTAGACTTTAAAAGACACTATAAATGTCGTTTCCATTAATTGAGTCCACCTGCGAACGTTTAGCCGTTACATTTTGTGGCAGCGCTGGGGTCACGCACATTAATGCATGTCATAAACGTCAGTATTGAGAGATTTAGCTTTTGCAGATCTGCTTTATTACAGACGATAAAGACAATAGAATGTGTCTTCGAAAGCACGTCTAAAATTAGAGAGGGCCAGAGTTTGAGCCCCTGTTTGGCACCGCTAATTCTTCTCCTCTCATATATTTAATTAAAGTGTTTAATTGGTTCTTAAGGGGGGGGGGGGCAAGCTACTTTTGCTTGATATATACCGATAAAGGATGTTTAAAATATGGATAGTGTAATAACATAGATTGAGTGAATGCGCTGTTTAAGAAGAAGATGTTGACAGTAAATGATTAATTTGACTATCCATTTAATTTAGTTGTTGGCATTTTCAGTTTGTCTATCAGCTATAACTCCTTAGTATAGCTTCCATGCATTACATTATGGGATAGCTTGATATACAACTTGTGCTGAAATAAAACACAGAAATCACAGCAAAGAAAGCATTTTGTTTAAGTGTAATTGTATCTCTGTGAAGTTCTATGTGACCCACTGTTATGCGTTGGGGTGGGATGCTCCCAATATTTATTTGAATTATTGTGGAATTCCCACCCTGGCTCGTCTGTAGGAGGTGAAATTAGTGATAGAGAGAGGGAAAGCTTCGAGCCCCCAGTCAGCAATACCGACAATTAAATTAATAAGAACACAAAGAATAACAATTTAATACAAATTAAACGATATTAATTTCTCAACCAATCTTCTTCGTCTCGACCATGTAACAACCTATTTCATCACGTGATTATAGTGTGAGATGGCTTTCCCCTGCACTTGGTTTCTACTCATCTGTGTTTACTCCGACAATTCCTTTCATCCTCTCCTTCCAGCGTTCTCCGTACTCCGATTCTTCCTATCCTCTTCCCCTTTTGTCTCCTTTTCTCCTCCTCCTTCTCTCTCTCTTTCTCCAGCAACTAGGCTTGTTCTCGGCCTACTGCCTTGTTCTATCCTGTCTCTCTGAGACTCTGGACTTGACTACCCGGTAATTCTGTCCCCAAAAGCTTCCTTTACGAAGCTTTCTGCCCTTGAATGTACCTAGGTTTTTTCCCGCCAAATCACGAGTGGCTGCCGGAGTTATTGCTACAACTTGTCAGCACGATGATCCACAATTACTAATTCATTCCAAGCCCAAATGACTGTTAAATTCTGGTTCGAATTGATGGCCCCACCCTTTCTCAGTTCTGATTGGATATCAATTCTACCCCAGTCGGTCCAACTTAACAGACGAGCCTCGTGCCATCTGTCAACGCGGGGAGATTTACAACAGCAACAAGGGTCCTTTGTTCTAGCACAAAGCTTCTAACGTCTACATGATAGTTTTGACACCTAACGATGAGAACTCTTGTACAAACACGAATCGCCACGACAGTGCAGGGTCGACATACTCATGGAGCTAACCCCTTCCTTTGTTCCTGACTTACGTAATCGCGGGCAGGCAAACGTGACAATCTCTAAGCCGGTAAAAAGAAATAAAATTCACTAAACATAGACATAATAATAGTGAAAAAACATAAAGGCAAGATCATATAACCGAATGTTAAAAAGCAGTAACCCGAACATGACAGGATATCTTTTGGATGGATCTGTTTCGTTGTAATCTACTTTCATATAAACTTCATCCCCCCGTCACATTTAAGGGTTAAAAATCACTAAACATAGACATAATAATAGTGAAAAAACATAATGGCAAGATTATATAACCGGATGATCAAAAGTAGTAACCCGAACATGACTGGATATCTTTTGGATAGATCTGTTTCGTTGTAATCTGCCTTCATATAAACTTGACCCCTCCCCTCATATTTAAAAGTTTGAGAACCATAAAAATATTCTACAGAAAGTTCCTCATTTGCTATCTGGCAGCAGGCTATCTTTCTGCGCGGTAGATAATGTCAGTTATTACTAATCTAGGAGAAATTCAGATTATAAAAAAATAGTTGAAAAGCTCCATTCCCCTGGCGCTAGAGGTCTTGGGGCGCCAAAACCACGAACGCCAGAAGTCCTGGATCACTGAAACCCTTTGGGTCTTCCTAGTCGCCCCGGGCACCATTTACCCTTAGTATGCCACCGTAGTGGACGAAGTAGTGGATGAATCATCTGCAATAGACAAGTGTTACTAATACTAATTATGTTGTATGCATCAGTCTTTTTAAGCAGATCATACGAAACTGCACCAATTGCTTTTTATAGAAAAAGTTGAGCACACATTGCTCCATATATGATATTATTTGTGTTGTTGGCATGACCTTTCTTAAAAATATCATATGAAAATGCATCACTTTTTCTACAGCATGTGAATATTAGGGCCGGATCAGGTTAAGTGTTGGGGTGGGTGGGGTACCAACATTTTAATAGGGCCGTCACTTTGCTTGAAAAGGCATCGAAGCAAATGTATGTTTTCCTATTTACTCTAAGTGTGCCTAATACCCAGTAAACGTACGCAAGAATAAAACGATGGTCCAGTTTCAAGTGACAAGTGACTTTACGTTTTGCCACATTCCCATTACAGTGTTAGGACTAATACATCAGAAAGGTGGACGTTTAAATTTTGAATGACTCACGAGCCCCCAGTCAGCAATGCCGAAAGCCTAAATAAATGAAAAAGTACATGTAAAATATATAACAATTATATATATATATATATATATATATATATATATATATATATATATATATATATATATATATATATATATATATATATATATATAATAAATAAAACTATTCAATTTATGGAGTTAAATCTTCCAGGTACACTTCCCTCATAAATTAATACTTTAATTGGTCTGTTAGCAAATGCCTTTCCCTTATTTCATCATATCAGAGTTAACGTCCTCATTTTAGAGAGTCTCGTTGCAGTGAGTAGTCCCTTGTACTCATCTATCTGTTGTTTTCGCGTGACGTCACAAAACATGTGTACGTCCATATCCGCCATTTTGAGTCCCTAGCCCTGCAAACCGGCACCTAATAGCATTGTTTTTCCTGCATAAATATGAAGACACGTCTCATTTTGTGCATAAGATTATAACAATACATCATCACATTCTGTTGTGCATGTCAACCACATGAGACTGAACGCGTGACTTTTCTACTTGTTTTCTTCAAGTAAAACATTTAAATTTCAACCATCCTTGTTATTCTTTCATAAACAAAATAGATCGATCAATAAAGGAACGCATAAACAAATGGAGACACAAACAAGTAGAAACATGTAATGATTTTTAATTGTCATGGGCTGAAATCAATCATTTGGTAATCGTTCAAGTTAAAAGGCTAATTGTTAACATATAATTTCATATTTCTAATAGCATTTCAGGAATACTTCTTTTTGACATTCGACACAAAGTCATGTTCCGTTTGGCACGTGTTTCGTTTGAATACACTGAAGATCAAACTTCTCTGAACGGTTATTGCTTTCATTCAGTATCATCCTACGTCCAACATCTCCGTCACAAATACAATATTTGACTATACTAATTAAATTGATTTGTCAACTGTCTTTGGCACAATCACTGTTGTCGCGAAAAGTATTTGTACATAAAAGTTCTGACCTAAAACATGTTACGAAATGTTAATTCGTAACTGATATTGTATCACGAAAATCATTGTCCGGAACCATAATTGTAAGATGACAAGCCTAGGGATATGATGCGAAACACTTTTTAAAAATGTCAATATTGTCTGTTTGTAAAAAAAAAAAAATAACTACATTCCTATTTGATAGCAATATGCACGATTACGGTTCAACTTCACTATTCTGTCTTTCGATGTAAGCAAGGGAACTTCCAGCTTTATTTTAATTTTGGTGCTATAGGGCACTTAATTTCAAGTATAATCTTTGTATCGTTTCGATGAAGTAAATGTCCTTATCGACAGTTAAATCAGATTATTATCTTGAATATACATGGTGACTAATGTTGACAAAGGACTTATAGACAATTCGGCCCAACTTGGACCGAAAATAAGACAGTTCGGCCCAAAAATATACTATACTTCTTTTTATCAGACGTCCTTTCTCCACAGTAATATTTGTATTTGGGACGGTTTGCCTAAAGATATCAGAAAGCTCCTAACCATTATAACTTCGGAAAACATTTATCTAGTTCACCAAATGTTTCAAATTTTATTCTCAACCTATTCTATTTTACAAACTAATTAAAATGAGAATGAATAATCAAGTTACCTAATGCAAGGATTTTGAATTATACGGTAAAAACATATTATATAAGAATTGACAAAATATATGTTAAAAATAAATACTTGTTAAAACTATTGTCAGTTGTATTATAAAATTGGGCCGAATTATCTTATTTTCGGTCCAAACTGGGCCGAATTGTCTTGGGCCGAATTGTCTTTGGGCCGAATTGTCCAATAGCCTGACAAAGGTTTGTTAGGGACTCAAAATGGCAGCGCAAGGTGCACGCACGTTGCATTGTGGGTTTGTGTGTACTCAATCGTGACGTCTGTGGAAACAACCCATATTTGTTTATCTGTTGTTCGAGTCTCCATTCTTATTTCTTCCTGAACTTTCCTGTGCCGTTCCTTGTACTATTTCTCATCCTTCTGACCCTTCTGTGATATTCCTTGCATTCCTCCTTTCCGCACACATTCTGTACCAATTCTTGTATTCCTCCTTTCCACACCCATTCTGTACCAATTCTTGCACTTCCTCCTTCCTCTCTTGAGAATTTAGTGCCGTCTCTTACGTGCACCCTGGGAGCTTCCTGTAGAAAATATAAGTGACGTATATCCGGTTCTGTCTATACTCATACATCCTAATCCACAATTTTCTCACGGACTTCTCATCAGACATATGGCGAACACTATACCAGACCCTTTTCACACACTAGCGTCTCTCATTTCATATAGGCCTTGCTCTACATACAGATAATATTTCTTACGAGGTTCCGTAACACACGCACACCATCTAAATGTTACATTTTGACACAGCAGTCTACCGTTGTTACGGCAATCGTTCACATTGCCTGTGTCCGATGAATTATAGAATGATACACATGAATACGAAAATACATGTGCATACAAATCAACTGTCTACTTCAGACAATTCTTAGTCTACATACTGATAAATGCAAATACACATCCCAGTAAAGGTTTCTAATAGATTCAGCTACACATTGAGAGTTAATATTCTTTAATAAGTCTAAGATATGTTCCATGCCCTAATAAAATAGTTATACGTTACAATACACAGTCTATCAAATTCCTATCAACACAAATCAACACAAATATTCGGCTGAGATATTTCATACTTGTAAAAGCTTTCTATTCTTTCCCAATTCAATTCCTGTTCCCCTTTCTTGTGAGTCTCTCGCTCGGACTAGTCTTTTCCGCCAGAATACGTTTTGATACTTCCTTGCATCCTCCGCTCCTTTCAAACATCAAGAAAACACTGACTAATGTTACACAGGTATGGCTAGATATTTCATTGTCGCTTTATCTGTCTGAGACATTGCTTGTCTCATTAGCTAATCCTAGTGGTAGATTCCGATTGGCTGGTACGCTTCATTTGATGGTCTGTGGCACTTGGCACAAATCTTTTCACATGTAGCCATGAGCACAGCAATCTGGTCTTCTTAGCGATACAAAAAGCCAAATCCCTTTTGAAGC